>OMNV01001192.1:206973-300366 GCA_900303265.1 Brotula barbata | reverse complement strand
ATCGGGACAATTTCATGTATTACGCTCTGAGCAGGCGTACCACGGCCACCGTCCTGTACAGGTACGTCACGTTTTTTTTGTCTTCGGCTGTGAAGACGTTTCCGTACCATGACAGGTTGACCTGCCGATACCTTTACCCTGCAACGTCTTTCAGCACATCAGCTTGCTGTGTATCGACTGACAACAACCATAATGTCTTGCTCTTGCTGCCACTTGCTGTGCCAATATCCCCTCAACAAAGAGCTAAAACAAACACACCCATATCTCTCCAAGGTCTTCTGCTGTCAGTGTATGTGCACATTTTCTCCCCTAACACGGTAAATTGGACATAACAGAGCCAAACAGAATCCTAACTTTGCTGAGCACTTTTGAAGAGAAGGAAAGATGAGCCTTGACATTAGCACTTGAATGTTACGTATATCTATATGAACTTATATGTTATTTAATGTTATTTCGCAGAATATTCATGGAGGCGGCTGTCCAAGACGTGTCACTGTGATGCATCAACTCGACTGTAAAACGTTTTCAGACACTCAAATTAAATAAATTATATATTTTGGAACCCCTGTTATCAGTATCAGCTGCAGGGTTAATTCTTCTTACCAGTCACTGAGACCCTACTACACATGTACACATGGCAAAGATGCACAAAACATGATGTAAACACCATAATGGTCATACGCAGATCGTCCAGTTACACGTAGATTTAATCCAGTATTGTAACATTTGAAGATGTGTAAACCGCCCACGCATGACAGTGTCACTCTGTTGCTCGGCCATCCATCTATACATCATACACACAACCTTCCTTTGATCCCAGTAGAGACGGGCATGTAAGCGTTGGCTGTGGGATGTCCGGGTGTGAGGTTAGGATAATGTTTGCTTACTCATTAGCTATAACCTGAAAAAACACTGTGCATCACTCATTTACAGTTTTTCTGCCCCCTAGTGGCCAAAAACCAATATATCTTTATATATCAATAAATCTTTAACATATTTGCTAAAAAATAATTCCAATGACATTTCTTATACTTCTTCAAACACCACATGCCACATGTCACCACATTATCTTATCTTACATGTCTTATTTTGTTTTCCCAAACACACACAAACTGGGACACCACAGATCAAGCTCAGAACTCAACAGTCAAACATGGTGTTTTTTTTTTGTCAATACAACCCACTTCTCCTCACATATTCTGTTGTGCTCTTGCAGTTGTGGCGTCAGCAGCAAATAATGGAATCCAGTGATGCAATTAAAGGCAATAAATTCACACTTGGCTCCTAAAACGCGGTTTTGTGCATTTGGCAGGGCTCGTTGATACATAGATTGTTAAATGCCAAAAATTGTCTAACCTTTACCATCAAGAACCACTAATAAAAAACAATCTTTTTGCATATTCGTATGTTCAGAATCTGTGCCCCGGGTAATATTAAATCAACATAGTCCACTGTTTAACCTCAAGAAGCATTCCTTTAGCTTTACATAAAGGCTTGCAACCAGGCTGAACCGACATCATTTTGTGAAATTCTCATGCAGATGGCAGCTGTTGTTGTGTGTTGTGCATGTGTGTGCGTCGGTGTGTCTGTGTGCCAGTGAGTGCGTGTATATGGGGTGTACTTCTGAGAGCGGCAGGTTTGGCCCCGGAGGCGATGACAAAGCGATCAAACTCTATGTGTCACATATAAATTGCTTTGACCTTTTTTTTCCCTCTCAGACTCATGGCTCGATAGCAACGAGGGACATTTTACCCAACTGGAAAGAGTGCTCAAGTCCGCAAAACACGAGGAAATGGCAAGTGAGGAAATTAACAGTGGTAAGTGTTTGTCCTCTATGAGGTCAAAACACACTATTCTGCTCCCTTGTGTTTATGCGTTGCCAATTTCCCAAAAGGCATCGACAAAACCTTGGGCGCTTATTGCAACATTTTGTCTTCTGAAAACAAATTGAAAATTACTTTGTGTATGATAATGGCCTGTGTGAATCTAGAAAATGCTCCGTACCAGAAATTCTTGCTATAACAAGCAGACAGGTCAGCAATGTTAATTCAGGTGCAACAGAGCTGCCCACTCATGCAGCATTTACCATCTTAACCCCATTAAATGGAGTGACCATTTTGTTTAGGTGTTCCCCCGCGTTCACACACTCGAGCACTTTAATACATTTTAATTCTTGACAGCTGCATAAATGGATTTCAGAAACGAACCTGTTGTCTTTGTTGGCCATCTGGCCTGAAGTCATGTATATAAATGGACCTCCAGACACTTGACTTCTTCGGCTATTGGCCGTGATTACTCTCTTGGCCTAATACAATATTCATGCATTAGAGCAGGCAGGCATTACTTTCTCTCTCTCTCTCTTCCACTCTCTCTCTGCTTCACGCTGCCATGTGTAATTGAAATTTCTGAAGTGCGGCATGTTTAATAATGGAATTAATTTCCCTTGGAAAGTGTGTATGATTTACCATGCATAGGGAGCAGAGGCAGCGGAGGAGAAGAAAACAGAAGGCCATACCGCCGGATTTATGAATGCCTAATATATAGGAACAAGACTAATAATGATAATAGCATTTTTTAAGATGATCTAGCATTTTAATTACATAAAGTGTGAAAAATGCTACTTTTAATTGGTCCACTATTGCAATGACTATAAACATAAGTTATTGTAATTTGATTAAAAAGAGCTGCCTTGTTGATGGGAAATTTTAGTTATATGGCACACACACACACACACACACACACACACACACTGCAAGAAGAATATGCACAGTACAGCACTATAAATTCACTCTTAAAGACAGGGGAGGGGGGAGTGGGCTCCTTGTGAAAGCTAATGATGGAGCTGGTTTGACCTCTCAGACAGTTAATGTGGAACAGACTGTTCCTAGCAACGCGTGTCCACATGACAAGCCATCACAGGAAAAGAACAAAGGAGCAGCTCTCACATGAATGCCAGTCATCGCTGGAATAAAAGGGAGCAGACACATACCAGGGAGGTATGTGTCCAGCCTCAACGGAGTCTGGTGAAATTAGACAGGAAGTGTGTGGCAGTCTGTTTTCTGTTCTTTCTGCACAAGGTTCGGTTTGATCCAATATTTGTTGCCCCATTACTTCTATTCCTTCCTGTAAATCATTTGTCGAAAAAGAACAACATACTGCCTGAACAATCACTTCAACAATCATATTAACTCATCAATCCAATACTTTTGACGAGAAACAATTATAAATGGTGCATTGATACTAAATCGTTAGTATTCCACTCATCTCTTTTGGAAAAATGACATCGGTGTGCTCATGTCATGAATCAGGCCAATTGTTAAATCATTCTGTTACTGAAACTCTTTGTTTTACTCATTTTTTCAATACAAACCAGCTTGTTTGAAAAAAATGAAGACAGCATAAGGCAGATCATTGTACTAGAATCAAGGAAATGACATTTGATTCTACAAAGTCCTTCCACATTTGATTGTCATGGTAATACTGAGTCCTGTATTTCAAGTCTTGTGTTCATGTTCTGGTTACAGTTGCATGTTTTTCTAGGTTTGTACGTATTTTTTCATTTTGTTTGATCTCTATTTCTAGTTTTTTTATTCTTCCGTGCTCAGTTCTCATATGCAAGCAATTCTAATGATGATGCTTCTTAGAAATGTTCAGATTTTCGTCAAGAAAAAGATGCACTTTCTAAAATGAGCTAAAAATGAGACAAATAATGTAGGCACCTTTACGGTGAACTTGAAAACATAAATTGCTTACTACTAGTTGAGCACACTTGTTATTTTGTGGTTTTAAGAGCAGATGCGGTGTTGCTAGGGTGTATTTCTTTCTTGTGGAGTCAGGAAAAATTAATGAAAAAAACTCCTATACACTCAGCAAGTTAAATAGAAAAGAGGCGTGCACATGATGCACATAATGCTCACACAGCACGCTGATGATCTTGAGGAGAGGAGGTCAAAAAGCAGTGAATCATCTATCTACCGTGACCACACAGGATAGCTCTCAGGCATTACTTTGGTCGTATGACACAAACACACTATTCATTTTGCTGCATTTCCGTTGACAGCGAGGGACGAAGTGAGGAAGGGGACGAGGGGGTTGGTGCAATGAGAGTGTGATGAAAAGAGTAGGCTCAGCACAATAACATGTCACAGCCAAGACGTATTAGCCTAATGAAACGTTCACAGCCTGTAATTGCTGTAATGAGAGGACAACTCGTCGAGATGGACGGCAGAGATGCAGCTGTAACCAACAACTGTAGAAACATGGAGGACACACAGGATCGTGATTGTGATGGAATCCGTACTCTCCAAAATGTCACATAGTTCCACCTTTGTTCAGCGGTACTGTGCGGTCTATTTGAGCTGTTTGTGACTGGTTATGAAAGGCATCGCTCGCCTGGTCAGAGTGGAAATCTTTGAATTGATGATAGATTATGAATCCAACCCCTTAATCACTGGTAAAATTAATTGGCAACGGGGACACTTTAAGGAAATCCATTCAGGGTTATTACAGTAGGCCTTTTCATATTTATAACCCATTAATAAGAAAATAAAGTAAAGAAGACGTCATTTTTACATCCTAAAATCCACTGTAGTACCCCTTACTCATACCCTTAAACATCTGTTTATTCTGCATGTGTTGGTAACTTTGTTATCAGATTTCCCCCAGGATTCATCTTGATATATTTTCTGTCTATGGAAATGTTGGACATTTATCTAAAATTAAATTAAAATCATCATCATTGGTTATCCCAGAGTTTCAGAGCATGAAAAACTCGAAGAGTCATACCTCCATCAAGGCAGAACAAGCCTAGACTAAATATGTGGTGTTCTAATAGTATGCTAGTCTAAAGAGAGACAAACTACTAAAACAATAGTTAGGTTGAACTGCTTTGTCATAGGATTAAAAAAACGTTCCAGATATGTGCAAAGTTGCCTCTATTTCTGAATACATTTTCCTGGTTATATTCATTCGGAGATGTTAATTTTCGTTGTGTACAGCATCAAGACTGAACTGTACCATTTCTCATTATGACCTACTGTACCCGATGATTTGATACAAACGTTTCTGAAAGTCTCTCATGGAGATGCAACAAAGGGAAAATCACTTTGAGCTCAAGAATGCCACAAGTTTCTGTTAAAAATGGAGAAATATCTGAACTTACCCGGCAGAAGCTGTCAAGATTTTTCAATAAACAATCTGAGTTCCTTCAACTTTAAAAGACGCCACCCACACACTCTTTGACAATTCCCCAGCTGAGAAAAGACCACGGATCACAAACAATACCAACAGATCATAAGAAACAAAGATTCAGTGAAGAGCAGAAATAATTCAAAGGTAATGAGTGGGTGGTGAGAGACAGGAGAGAAAAAGAAAAGGTGAGAAAGATTCTGAGAGTGGAACATGAGAGCGACATTAAGAGGGGAACTGAGCTGAATTCTAATTCCCAATGATTACATCTCTTAACCTGTCAAGCACATTTAAAGTGCTTGTTTAAACGCCCATGAAGAGGTGTCCTTTTGTGGCCATGCACGGCGTAATGAGTGGGGAGTCTCCAAAGACCCCCGAGCCATGCCATTGTCACTTTCATGCTCGGTGCACGCTCTGCCTCATCTGCTGGAGCTTCAAGTCAATATGCTGCATATCTTGAAGGAAATGTGTCTAATGGCCAGGTGGTCCCTCGACACACACACACACACACACACACACAGAAACAGGAAGAAGGCCATTTTTGCATTAAAAGAAAATTTACCTCAAGATCACATGGAAGGGGCACTCTTAAACTAAAAAATAAGAGCCAGTGGTAGTGTGTAAAGAGAACACATATAACTTTGAATAAAGTCTCAATGTGAGTCTCAAGTGCTGACTTCAACGGCACTTAGGTGTTGTAAAACCAGGCTCAAGCATCAATCAGCCAATATCAGCGATGAGCCGCATCGTCATGATTTACTGCACACGCTGCCATTACTAATGTCTGAAAGTTATTCGTTCATTATGTTTACATGGAAGCAAAATGTTCACGTCAGATCACAGATTTCAGATTGAAATTGGTACAAATCAGTGTTGGTGTTTTTCAACTAAAACCTTGATTATGCATTTTGGATAGATAAACGTTATGTATCCATCGGCTACGGTTGGCGTAAGCATTATGTGTGTTTTTTCCTTGTATTCCGATAACTGGATCATTTATTTTGGATGGTTTGTGTCAGTATTTTTCCATGTCTTTTGTTTCTTAATGTTTGTTCAGTTCTCCACCTGCAGCTCCTATTCCACACTAGCCATTTAATCCCTTAAAAACAGGTAAATTAATTGGTAATTGAGTACACTTTTAGGGAAACACTTCAGGGTTATTTAAAGGATTCTGAATACATTTAATGGGCCTTTTCTAATGCGAAAAGGCCCATTAAATTCACTTGAGTGTACCACATAGACGTTTGAAAATCTCATTATTTCTGGAGAATCCATTACAGCAACAACTACTTTTTCCCTTTTATGTCTTATTATTCTAAATCTGTTGGGTATGATTTTATACAGAGTTCCCCAAAATGTATCCTGATATATTTGGTATTGTTTTCACTAGCATTTAAAATAAAACTTAAAAATAAAACTCCTAGCTTTGGGCTGTGTCAAGAACCGCATGGCCTGTAAGACCCTCTTATTATAATATTATTTATTATGTTGGGATATACAAATGAACATGATTTAACTTCACTAATCAATGAGTCATATAATCTACAGTACAGCCAACAAATTACAGAATCATACAAATCCTATTCAAGATTCAAGATTCAAGATTCAAGATTCAAGAATTCTTTATTGTCATTATGCATATACATAACGAAATTACTTTGGGTTACTCGGCGTGGAGGGAAACTTAAAAAGACAGACATTGCACAAGACAAAGACAGACATTGCACAAGACAAGACATTATAAAACACTGTATAATGTGTATTGCTGGAAGTATGGAGGAAAACCTTACTGCATGTGACAAGTTGTGCTTGACAAGTAGGTACAATTCATTTTCAGACAAAAGTGTTAACTTTGAAAAACTAATTTCATTCTTGTCATTCATTCTTATAGTGTTCTATTTTCAGCACGTGCAATTTTCCTTCTTGGTTTCAGATTATTAGCACCGGTCACTGTTAAGACTGTAGCCAGTGATTAAATAGAGGAATGCAGATCAGTGATGCAGATCTTGTCTGTTAGGGTTAATTGCTCGTCGATCTGCTGGTTATGCCTCAGGGCTGTAGTCGCGCCCCTCTACCGTAACAGAAAAGTGGAGTTTCGTCTCCTCGTTCTTCTCTTAATTGTTCTCCTATTTAATATTGCTGCCCACAAAGTACTTTGAATTCATGAGTACGTATTTTTGAAAGTTTTCTCATGTTGTCGTTGTTTTAAACAAGAGTAGGATACACGTTTTGTTGATATGTTGTTGAATGTTTTGGGTTAAGTCCATTAATGTATAAGCTAGCTACCGGAGACGTCATGGTCGCAATGTTTACCCGTCATAGCTGGTAATTAAGTAAGTTACGGTTACACTCATATATTTGTGCTTATATTATCTCCGTGAGAGATTAGTTTACATGGCAGCAAAAAATAGACAAGTTCAACAGTTAAAAATATGATTTCATGTAACTTAGGTAAAAAGACAATTTGAATAAATTAGATGAATGTAAAAGATAAACTAGTCATGGTAACTGTGGCCCTGAGACTGAGTGTCTTCATGCTTGAAAAATGTTTGGAAATATGTTGCATTAATTCACACTGTAAATTAATACAGGCGAATGAAGACGAGAGCTGCGTATTCTCTCTTCATCCTTCTCCATTAGAACACCTGCTTGGATTAATAAGAACATATAGCCGGCATTTATTTAACAATAAGACAGAGCACAGTACATTCTGTTCAATTTGCCCATCAATTCTCAAAAAAACAACTATCAAAATCTTCCTTGGTCCAAAATATTTGATTAAGGTTCAGTCTCCTTAATCAGTTCAGTTTGTATTGTTTTTCCGTTATACTGTGCTTTAAGTTGAGAGACTCAGTTTTCTGTCCTTAACCTGTCAACCAACTCAGGTTGATGAGAATATTTACAAAATATTAAGAAGAATATCTAAAAAAATCAGAGCTCTGAGAAAATAAACTAAATCAAATAAACCCAATGTTCATCTATCCAGGTAGTGCGTGTTTTTTTCCCTTTTAACTGGAATGTAGTGGGAATTTAGTGCTTATCTGCAGAAGGTACTGAAAAGTGGAGTGAAGCGGAGTGAATCAGTCCACTTCACCGGGGAGATGCACCTCTGCACATCCACACTGGGTCCTTTGCTCTTCAGCTACAGGTCCTCTGCTAGTCTAGATATCTATCGACGGTTTGTCCAGTGAAATAGTTTCTCCCACTATTCGTCGGATATAATAAAAACCAACCTGCGTAAGCAGGGCAACATTGATTATTCTCTCATAACTGAAAATATTACCAGATCTGGAACTTATATCACTTAAAATCCAAAGTAATGAATTTACAATACTTTCTTTTTTTAATAATCTACTATACATGTAAAACTCTGGTACCAACATGCCACAGAGCTACATTACTTACATTTTTTTCCCAAACGTAATTTATTAGTTTATCCAACACCAATTTTTTTCAGATTGGTTTTTAGAAGTCTTATCAAGAAATTTCCAAATATCATAACGGACTACAACAACAGAAAACAGCTAAATGCACTAACTCTTATCAAATGAATTTATCACTTGCTGCAAAATATATTGACTCAGTTAAGTAGCCAGCACAGCATGAAATATACACAATAAACACTCACCGGAGAACAGGATACAGATCCTCGTCAGAATTTCTGCTAGCTACTCTTTGCAACCCTTTTTGACAAATTTTGTTCAGAAGAGGTCTTAAAAAGACTCTTTTTCGTGTGTTTCTGCTCCACTTGCTTTGTTTACTTTCTGTCTGCTTCACCTTTCTACTTTTCTGCAGTATCGTGTTTTTCTTCTTCTAAACACCTATCACAGCGCGGTTTTGTCTCTCGGCTGCGCCACCTCTGCCCCCTGTTGGACAAAAAGGCTATTGCAGATTAAAAAAAATCTAGAAACAAATTTATCCTGATTATTGATTATTTGGAGTGGGTTACATCTATTTATTTATTTTTAATGGGATGGTTTTTCTGTGAGATTGCAAATCCTTCCTGGCCTTCATCGCCATTGACTGCAGCGTAAACAAAGCTCCCTGTAAATATTTACGGTCAGCTTTCACCTTAGGCAGTTGTCCATCTAGGAGAAACTTCAACAAGCACCGCACATTTCCGATACAAATCACCGGTGTTGTTACAGCATGCTTCTTCAGGCTATCTTCCATTTTATTCTATTCCTCAAAACAGCAGAAGTCATCTCAGGCACTTGTTTCCCAATCTTGAAAATGGCCCACTGCCGGACTTGAGTGACAAAGCTCGTTTTCAGTCTGTTTCTTTGTTGCCAGCTCCAGTAATATGCTGAACCACGTGTTCAGCACTTTCTCAAAACGTAGAAGTTGCCTTGTTTGGACACAACAAAGCACACTTGAGGTGGCTGACTTGCAACTTCAGTTTCCAGCATTGCTGACACATTGCTGGTGTAGAGATAGAGGAATTACTTTGGCCTTTGTTGTCACCTTCTTTTTCACCCCTTTCCTATGGTACGTGTCACTGCTCCAGGTCCATTTTCTGACCATTGCAAGTTGGGCATTTGATCATCTCAGTTCCTTCACTGCTTTTAATTTGACCCTCTTCAATTTCCTCATAATATCTTTGTAGTGATCTTTCTTGATTTCACCGTGAGAGTTTTTACTAATGATGGTGAAATTCAGGAGGGTACGTTAATTTCCTGCATTTTCCCGGTTGCATTGCCAATACAGACAGCTCCTCTCTGGAAGAAGTGCTATCCACCTCTCTGGAAGAAGTGCTAACTCTTGAATCTGGCTCCTCTTGATTTGCAGGTAATGCAGCCTGAACGCAGCATTACTCGAACTTGATGGCTCCTCAACAGCTGAAACAAATTCACAATCTATGGCAACTGGTAAGTCTGGCTCTTCTTGAATATATCAACAATGGATGAATCTGTCATTGAAGAAACATTCATTATACACTCATTATTATCATTTCTTGAGGAGTGTGTAAGGCTACCCATGAAATCCATCCAAAAGAAACCACCGTCATCTGATCTCCATCAGGTGCTTCTCATTGAGGATTAGATGCAGTTCCAAAGGCGCAATGGAAAGCTCTGTGTGATTTCATATGGATTCTGTGCTTTAACTGTAAAAGAAAAAAATCACCATTTGTATACAGGCAAAACAGAGTTCCAAGACCTCAAATGGGCAATCACAGAGAAACTGTGTTAACCTATATGATGCACTATTTGTCACAGTCTGCCATGACAATGATCCACTTATGTATTGTACACAAATTGATGACAACATGACGTGCTGGGTCGAAATGTTGCATTGTTATCGACATATTGATGTCGGGGACTGCATTTATTTTGAGGAGGAGTTTGTCACGGTCATTTTCAGACTAAAGTGTTAACTTTGAAAAACCGACCTCATTCTTGTCATTCATTCTTATGACAGTGTTCTATTTTCAGCACGAGTAATTTCCTTCTTGGTTTCAGATTATTAGCACCGGTCACTGTTAAGACTGTAGCCAGTGATTAAATAGAGGAATGCAGATCAGTGATGCAGATCTTGTCTGTTAGGGTTAATTGCTCGTCGATCTGCTGGTTATGCCTCTGGGCACTTGCGGCGAGATTGCACTCCTCTTACTCAATTTAGAATAGTGAAGTCAAAAGCTGGGTGTGTCTGTTGTGTCATCCTTTTCCCAGTATTGCTCCTCTCTTTAAGGGCTCAATATGTACACATACACAGCCATATGGGTTATAACCATCATTACATATTACACAAATGTCCCTGCCCCTCCATAACAACAACTCACAATGTAAATAATTAAGAATACAAACCAAATAAAACAGAACATAGATTTCTAATTGTAGCTCAGAAGTTCTAAAGTGTTGTTATTTAGTTTTTTCTAGTTTCTGATGGAACAAGGTTAAATTTTTGTCATGTCTTCCAGCATTACTACATCTTGACAGGGCCAAGAAAAAGTATATACAACCCTTGTTCTGAAAGGTTTTAAATTATTTTTTCACCTCATCAATCTACAGACAAAACCCTATAATTACAAAGTGAAAACAGAATTTCCATCTTTTTTTGTACATTTATTAAGATTGAAATCAGTGGTGTGAAAAAATAATTGCCTCCTGTACTTCACACCTGATTGTGCCTCCTTTAGCAAGAACAACTACAACCGAACGCTTCAGATAACTGGAGATCAGTGTTTGACATCTACGTGGAGGAATTTGGTTCCCTCTTTGCCGGGAGTTTTTCCTGATTTTTGGGAACCATTGATGTTTGTATTTTTTTTGGCATTTCCTGCTTTATTGTGATAATTAGGGCGGAGATTCAGACGGGAAGGACACGGCTAAGGGAGGGGATGACATTCAGCAAAGGGGACAGGCCAGATTCGAACCCACGGCGTTGTGCTCTTACAATTTTTAATGCAGTTATCTTGAGATCACGAGTTACAATAACAAATGTCATTTTCTCGTGATGATGACTTAATTCATTCTGAGAAAACATTTGAAGACATTTACTTAAGACAATTGTGGAGAACCTGAAAATTGTGTCTGATTTTAGCCGTTGACGTCACTGTCATGACTGTCTGGGAGGATTCCTAAAGCATAACGTCTCTAATGAACATTATAAGTAAGAGGAAACAACCTTTTGTTTTCTGGAGATGAGACAAACTAACCCATTATCACGAGAAACAAGCTTTGTTATCTTGAGATAATGGAACAATTCACTTGTGATCTTGAGATGAATGGCATTTAAAACATAATTGCATGCACAGATGTTCTCGGCTTTCAGTATACAGATGCCACCGTGAGCAGGAGAAACGTTATCTGCCACTGGAGAACCTTTCATCTGGTGGTGGTTGTCACACTGGTGATAGACCTGGACATGATAGGATGCTATGAACCCCAGCCCGTGTCATATCCTTCTTGTGAGGTATCACTATCGTGTGGAATGAAAATGCATTGTACGATTCCAGGGTCACCAGAGAGAAAAACACGTCTCTGCAGGGCAAAGGGAAAATGCATGAAAATAGCATCACATAGCTTCTTATCGCACATAGGCAGTTATTTAATTGACATGTTTAGTACTTTTAGCGAGCACTTGCGTTGGTTGAGGCTGTGATAATTATGCGCAGTGATACATATTGTCGGCATTAGCTGATTTGTGGCATAAAAACAAAGAAACGTGAGAGGTTGATAAGAGTAGGCCAACATCCTGGTGCATTGATAATCTTGTCACTCGCTACAGGTCGGCGTTCGTATTAAAATGCAGCGCGGATGTTTGCCTTTGTGAAAGCTGTTATTATTAAAGTGCCCTCACCTGCTAAGACATTACAGCCCGTAAACAACATGAATGATGTGCTGAGCAGTGCAGCCTAACACACATTTATTAAATTACACTTTTCAGCCACACATCGGCTTTCTCCTTTGATTCATTCGCTTTAATGAGTTTGCTGATGTGGACTGGCATGCTGTAATGAAAAGGTAAAGACAAGCAAGCAGGAGAGCCATAAATAAGTCTCCAAGCTTGAGGAATAATGACAGGAGTTTAATGTCCAATTAGATTAAAAGGCTCGCTGACACAAAAGCAGGATGCTGGCTATGGTGAGTGCACTGCTCAATGAGCCTGTGAGCGACATTGATTAACGCTAAACGGATCTATTACTCTCATCCATGGTACTGATCAACAGCTCTCCCCGCCACTTCTCTAACACGATAAATGTGTGCTTGGCTGTGCACGTGTGTATGCATGCAAATTTGTCCGTCCATTAGTGGGTTATAGATTAATAAAGCTGGCAAACATTGTTTCAGAATATGCGTCCGATTGTGTATTTCCCAAGGACAGCCAAGTGATTATTCACCATTCTTGTTTTTGCTTATTAATTTCATTTTGTAAACAAAATAGGTGCTCTGCCAAACCAGTTTTACAATCTATTTGGTCTGATATATGACTTTCATAAAGTGCAGGGGAGTTTTTCTCTCTTGGTGGCTCCATATTATTGGCTTTAGCAGAAGAATTGTGACAGTCTGTCTGTCACTGTATTGGTTTATAGACACTTGTCATGAGCTTCATTTTACATGCTCCATTTTAAGCGGGACTCCATCAATTTTACACATCAGATTCAGTTTATTGGTCTAGGGGAGATAATTCAAGCCGTGGCTACAGAGAGAAATGTGACAGTGAAAGTGACCTCTATGACATCATAAGCATTACTTCCTGTTGATGCTTTAACCTCTTAAACTCTGAGCTAATCACTAATGGGTCCATCTATGTGAAATTTTTATTTTAATTCCAGCGACAACCCAAAAGCAAATGCATAGTTACCTTTGAAACATCAGGACAGATGTTTCTAATGGACTTTGTTGGCCAGAATGCACATCACTCATAATCATACATCAAACATTAGTTTACTTTAAGGGACAAATCAATACAAAAATTAAAAGGAAACCTTATTTATGATACAAATCCTTGCCAAATTATGTTGACTGTTGCTTTCAGACTCTCTTTCTTTTCAGACTCTCTTTCTTTGCAATTATAACACCAAAAACTGGAAACTGATGTTCCACCAGCAAATGCAAACAAAGAGCAATAGTTCTCTTGAATTTACCTAAAGTTGTTTGGAACCTTCTGGTCCACAAATGAGGTGTCATTATTTCTTCATTTAGAGGGAATGGGCTCTGAATAAAAGCCGTGTGTAAAGTCACATTCTCCTTCTGCAGTTTATGCTGGCTAGCAGGGGCAAGATGCAGCAAGTTGAGAGGTTGTGAATCTGGGTTTCTGCAGCATGTCAGCGAGCGTGCAGACACATTTGTCCCCTGATGACCCCTGCAAACAAACACCATCATGAAATCCATGTTGGTTTTCATGCTTTAGCAGGCTGATTGGATTCTAAATCACAGATGGCCTACATCCTTGCATGCTGAAGCGTTGCTGCTATGCGTTCACACTCAGGAGAAAAAAGCCTGAAGCCACATCAGACTGTTCTCAATGAAGAATTGTTTGATGCAAAATGCAAAAAGGGTCTTAATATTGTTTTCTACCCTTCAAACCAATGGAGAATGTCAACCTTTTGGTGTCCAGGTTTGCTTTGTGCATCGTATCAAAAGGACTAAAAGCTGACAGAAAGCTGACAAATGAAGTATCAAAATTCAGCTTTTCTTTTTTGAAAATCTCAGTTCCCGTACCAGCCTCCTTATTGTGAACATAGAGGGTCTGCGTGCTCCTGTGACTCCGGGAGCTGTGTTGTCTGGACCATTAAGCCTCCTCCGCCCCAGGAAAGGAGCCAGACAAAGGGCCATCTATAATCTCCCGTAAATATCCCTACAGGGAGGACAGCCGTCTCACCTAGAAATGTTTCTCTTTCTAGGCTGAAAGTCAAGTATGGTATCTTCACTGAGAGCTGAAAAAGGAGTTCAGCCAATTTTTAAACCTTATTATCAGGGGAACTAATGCAGATCTCGGTCCTTATGTGAAATGCTGTGTCAGCTTTGTAGAGTTTGTGGTGGTTTTTGTGCACTTTGGAGGGTGTGGAGGTGACTATGATGATGGTGAGCCTCAGATGTTGATGTTGTTTTGATATTGACCCCATTAAACTGGAGTGAGAGCTCATTTTTAGGGGTGTTAATACGTTTTTGAAGGGCAAAATGTCAAGGCACAACCGATGACTCGATCCTGTTCTTTTTGGCGGCTCATCGTTCTATCAGTGCTTTTGTGCGAAACCATTGTTCTTTGTAGGAAATTTGAAGTTTTAAGATGACTTTGTCCAGCTTACAAACCACCCGGAGAATGCAATTAATTCAAAAATGCAAACTATGGAGTTATGTCATTTTTTGATCAATGCGTGCATTTCATAAGCATTGCCTCTTTCTTGGTCTCCCCTGGACAAAAACAATCAATTGATTCTGGGATTTATTAGATACAATTGTAATGGGTTGAATTCAGCCTGTGTACTCCCAATCTGTTTACTTCACGTCAGAACAACAGTAGCCCTTGCAGATGGATGATTTCTGAACGCCTTGAAGTATTTAGCACACAGGTGGTGTTTCTCAAGCTCTCAGTTGCCAGGCCAAACTTCTCGCCGTTTGAATTCTAAATAATGAGTGATGTGTAAATTTTTCTGATTGTTCTGCTCGGGGAAGCAAAAACAACACAAGTTTGGCAGTGCGGCAGTAGAACCTGGTCCGGCCACATTTTTAATATAGGTCTCTTTATTATTATCTCCCCTACCCAAGTTTATTTTCTCATTTATTTCTTTTACAGTAGACAAAGGCACAAACAGCACACACACCCACGCGTTTCTATATCTGGATGTTCCTCTCCACCTCCTCTTTGAGTTCCAATCTATATCACCAAGACAACATCACTGCATGGTCATGTATTGAGCAAACTTTCTATGGGTCTCTCTACTGACATTTTCTTACTTTATTTTAAGTTTGAGTGACAGTCACATTATCTCTGCCTGTTCATGGCATGCATCCATCTATTACTCTCATCAGCGCTGTAGTTTCTACTCAAGAAGCTTTTACTGAGTTCCAAGTATGAATGACACACAGTACATATCATACAGTATCTATCTATCTATCTATCTATCTATCTATCTATCTATCTATCTATCTATCTATCTATCTATCTATCTATCTATCTATCTATCTATCTATCTATCCATCTATCCATCCATCCATCCATCCATCCATCCATCTATCTGTCTGTCTGTCTATCTGTCTATCTGTCTGGATATGCATATATACACTTAGGCGTTGATTGATATGTTTTGACATGATTTGTATATAGTACAAATTATAATAATATTACAGTACAGCAATGTATAGCAATAAATGTATTGCTAAAAAAAGAAAACAATATAAAAATAAAAATTACAATATTTTAAAAATACACAGATATAAATACAATACAATAAAATACAATAAATACAATGATATTCTGTAATTAAGAATGGAATAACATGTTATTTAATTGTTAATGTAAAACTTGTGTGTGTGTGTGTGATAGTTTAGATTTTTCTTGTTGTTTTTTTGTTTTGTTTTGATGTAATCATACAATCCACATTTCAGAGGTCTGAGGCTTGTGTAAGAGAGATAACTAGGCCACTGTGCAGTGACTATGTACTTGCTGGCCGCTTGCCATAATTGTGACTTTGAACTAGTTCGGCATCACCACCAACCGTCACCTGGTTTGTCCCCTCAGACTTTCACCCCTTCCCAAGCAATAAAAGCTCTTTAGCTGGAACCCTTTTCGCCTTAGATGATGATGTCATATAAGCTTTTGGAAGATGTTTTTTTGGACAGCCAAGAAAAGGACTTCTATAGAACTGGGATAAAATCCAACCATCCAGAATCACTGGCAGTGTGTCGAGCTGGAAGGAGATTAGTTTGAAAAATAAATAACCGCCACATCACAGAGTTAGATGCCTCGATGCTGGGCTCCAAACTTATCAATCAACCCTCATACAAGACATCACGCAGAGTTAACTCCTCTGTGGTAATGCAGAAATTAGCATTGCGGAGGAGTAAAATCACAAGTTCCATCCTTTTTTAAAAAAAAACTTAATTAACTAGGTGAGCCTTGGGGTTCCTTACAAAATGCTTCCCGAAGCAACAGCAGAGAGCCAGAATGACCCCCAGCTACCACAGACCTGCTTACTGATACAGAAAATATGATTGCTTTTCATATTCCAGTGAATTTTCAACATTTCCCATTTTACCTCGGGACACACAGTCGCCCAGAACACATCAGAATAGGTGTGTGGCAGGAAGAGGGGCAGTGCGTGTGGGCGTTATTAGTTTGGGGCCTTTTAATAAATAACAATGAAAGCATAATGAAACAAAATGAAATGAATAAGATAACATTAAAGAAGAAATTAAAAGCTTGTTGAAGTATGTAAGGCAGATAATGGGATAAAGTGGAGAAAGCGACGAGTTGAAGGAGGTGCCTTATTACTGCGTGTTCAATTTATATGTAAATCCAACCACCTAATAGAATGACCTGGACCAGGTGCCAGGAGACATGAGAGCGATCCCACCCCAAAAGCGAGTGTGAATTTTTTGAAATCTCACGAGCGTCTACGGTGACAGGCTGTCAGCACGGTGTTGCAATAACCCATTAGAGAACAAGCTAATTGAGGTGATTTATTCCCGGTTCTGGAGAACACCGCACAGCACCCGGCAGTCTGTGCCATCACAAGTTGCACTCTCACCCTCGCGCAAGTGAGTCCGCAGCGGACGGACAGACGGATGACCAACATGCCACCGCTATCTGCCACTTTTCTGGGTCACTTTCTTGTCCTGTGTTAGTCTGAAGCAAACACTGCTGTCTGCTTGTTAGAGAAACGGCAGAACACAATCAGGAGAGAACAAATGAGGCACCGTGAAGCCCCTGACGTGACCTCTGACCACACACGTACTGTAGATCCGTCTGCTTGATTTCTGTGACACGCAACATTAATAACCGCATCTCAAAAGTCGAAAAAGCCCAGCGGACTGTACTGTATATGGGTGTTCTGTAGCATAAAGGCGTGAGTCGCACCGTCTATCACTCACTAATGGTGTGTAGCAGTGAGAGGCCAGGACACCTGCGTCTGCAGCCTGATAATGAATATGATGAAGATGGATAATACTTTACCCTGTCTGAAACCCGGCTCAGCTAGGGAGTGATTACTGCTGTAATTGGGATCTATGGTGGCTGCCGCTGGAGATACTGATGATGAGGCTGTCTTGACAAAAATGTAGATAACACTGACATTCCTCATCTCCCTATTAGATCTGAAAGGTGCAACTTTACAAATCACCTCTGACAGCCTCATAATTAAATGTGTGACCTTGTCTGTTTCACTTACTCTGTTTGTTTGGTTTAATTATTATATAAATTACATATAGAACAGGGAAAGAAGCGATAAGCTCCCAGACAGTGGATTATTATGGAGATGACCTCAGAGCAACAGCATTAGGATCATCTAAGTGTTAATAAAATCCTCATTATCCGGAATCTTGATTATTTATTCCAAGTCACACCGGTGTGAGCAAACACTCTCTCAACACAGTTGCTATGGATACAAAAACTGGGAGAATGAGAATAAGGAAGGAACTTTCTCCACGCACGCACTGGGAAATTACCGCCAGTTCTCCAAGAGGTAATCAACACGAAGACGCAGCAGAGCAGCGTCCCAACAGGTAACAGGAAGGACAAGCGGTGGAGGAGGGCTTTTCTTGGAACCGTTTGTATAAAAATGTCTGACCTATCCTGGCAAAATCTGTGCCATGTGGTTTGATATATTGATTATTACACTACCCAGACCATCTCCATACTTTATACTGTTGTTTTGAAAGCTTTTGAATAAGATTTATGAGGCCCTGAGAGTGATCATTACCAGGTAGCCTCACAGGGACCTCTTCTTCTTTGAGGTTTTACCGGGGTGTCCTCTAGGAGGTGTCCTAATGCAACAAGGGTGCTGCGACTAAAGCGGGGGGTGCTGTTAATGACCATCTGCTCAGAGAGAACGCTTTTAATGAAGACGGATGTTGGGAGGATCTGACCAGGGGGCTCCAGGCACAGGTCTAATGACCCCACCCCCTACACCTACACCCCAGTGTCTGGACCTTCTAGGTTGTCTTGTTTGCCCTATCAGTGATCACCACACTGACCTGCTGGAAATTCAACAGACCGACAGATTGGAGAGCTGGACGTCAGCAATCAAAGGACATTCACATCATTATGATAACTACAAGTTGCACAAGACATCCATCCAAGACAAGATTTGGCAGTGAGGGATGGTCACAGTGTCTGATAACTGTGTTTGAAATATCTATTTTAAACACAAAAGGAAGCTCTTGCCAGCTTCTGAACATGTCCAGATGTAGATTGTATCAAAGTACTTTAAGGTTCTATCGTATTTTCAAAATAGTACTTTCACTCGTTCAGCCTAACATCTTACAAGAGTTGTAAATTTTATGATGAGCGTTGTTAAGTTAAGACTAGCTAAGTAAAACAATGTGTCAGCATAACAGAGGACGTAGCATTGAGAAGGAATGATTTTTTTTTTTTATGCAACACTTTGCAAGAAATGTCAGCTGTTGGTCAACTATCTCACTTAAATTCAAAAGATATATTTTTTTACATGTAAACTATGATCCAGCGGAGTGAGAGAAATTATTCAAAATTTCACACCTGTGTGTTTTAACACTTAGAACGTTGCCTGTGAGGATGGTGCTATTTCTGCTATTTCTGAGGAATCATTTGTCTTCACAGAGGACTCAAGCAAAGATGGATCACGTGACAGTGGAGCGTGGAGGAATTTCTCAGAATCCGGTGGCATTGTATTCATTCTTATGCAGCAGTGGGTCTCATTCAGTTCTTGTTTCAAGGCACTGACGCTCATTTCCATAAAATTCCTGAAAAACATTGGTTTGTATTGGCATGTGGTGGGAGGGACTCTCACTGCTCAAACACATTTTCACACTTCATTTAAGCCAACGTTTTCCAGCAGGATGTTTGATCTGACTTATGAATTAAGCAAAGCTATTTTATCGCTGGAATAATAGACTTTTAGGCTATCAAAGTATCCAACATTTAATCCACTTGTTGTCTGTTGCTGAAAATTGAATCCCTTAACTTCCCCAATCTTGGAAAGAGAATAATAATCTAACGTCGCCATTCACAACCGCTTGTGGCCCTCAGAGCGCTACCAACTGGACTACGGAGGCTGTGGTACTGCCAAATGATTATTATTCTCTTTTTTTCTAATTTCCAAAGATAGTCTTTTTCTAAATACCTAAATGTCTTAAAGAATGTATATGAATAATTCATATTGGTATAACACATTTATAAGTTTTTTTTTTCTCCTTTTGTTGTCATGTTATCTTTTTTTCTCTGTCTCCCTTTCTCATTTATATGAGAAGGTGATTCCCCAAATTTTTTTACAATCGAAAGTGGGCCTTAGGGTACAGAAGGTTGAGAACCCCTGATCTAATGAATGCTGGGTCTGATCTGACTATTTTCGTTGGATGAGATCATGTAAAGTAGGGTAGGTAAGAAAAAAAAAAATCAAAGGCTCTCAAAAACTAATTTTATAAAACCGATATCTGTAGCTCTAGTAATCATGAAATAAACCCATCCAATCATTTCATTCAGACAGAATGAAATGAACTGGACTGGACTCGTCATCCAGCTGTAGGCAGGTAGTTAACGTTCATGTAATTTGGGTTGTTCCATTACTGAAAAGAGTGGGTGGGACTAAGGTTGTAGGTGAGGTTGCTTGCTCCAACATTACCTAACCTACAGTTAAGTAGCTGCAGAACAACAACACGCACAGAATCCTTATCGTACGTATAAGTAACACCTAATAAAGAAACTTAGTTTTACATGTATAAAATGACAGAAAATGCTACAATACGGAAGCCTTACACCAAACAGGTTGAGTTCTTTGCACTTGAGACTAAATTAGACTTTAGTTACATAAAACGAATTCTCTTAAACTCTGTCTCATAGGTTCACGCTCACTTTGTTTCTACATTGAAGCCTTGGGAAATATTTATAATGACTGTCAGACTCCGAGTCAGCTCTCTGATAACACTCCAGCGTTTAGACATTACTGCAGATGAGACTCCAGAGCCGCAGTGTTAATAACAGCCAAAAAACAGGGAGGGAGCTTGCAGCATTCACATCCTAAGGCTTCGCCCCGATTGCATACCCAGATTAAAAACAAGCCTGTGGCCCGGCAGCTGTTTTGTCAGCAATCCTTTATGAGACTCTTCCTTTTCAAAAAGATAACAGGGAGGGGACGTTATAGAAGACCTGGATTCCTTGGTTCCCTACTGTCCTTTTTTTTCTCATTAGACATCACTTCTCCAAAGGTTATTAGAGAAGTCAAATAAGATTGATGGATGGCGGTGGAAGCTGCTCAGAAGCTCATCTCTCTCACACTCATCTTCATCTGGGTGTTTGCGCTGACAGTAGAGGAGCAGAGGAATTAGATGAATGGATGGGCTTTTTCTCTTTCCTGTTCGTTCACGTGCAGTCGTTGGAGGGTAATGCATGTGCCGTTTAGAAGTTATTACGCTGCACTTTAACACTATTGACTATGCAACAACTTGAACGATTTTAATCTTTCAGGGAAATGTTGCAATCTTCCGTATTGGCGTGTGTGTAAAAATGTTTTTGTCTTTTTAATATGCTAAGTGCGACTTTGTGTGTGTGTGTAGGAGCTGTTCTAATGAGGGATGGTACCTATAAATTGATATCATCCCACCTCTCGCCACAGATATTCCTACAGATGCAGTAAATGGATTGACTCAGCCTTCACTAACCTTGCATTCGACTTGAACTGACATTACCGAATCAAAAGCAGATTAATTAATTGCCGGTCTGCTGCTGTATGCATTACCTTAAGTGACTACTGCAATGTAACTTAAAGAGAAATCACCCACATCTATCCTGACGCCAGGATGAATGCTTTGCTTCTTCCAGCGCTGAGTGCTGAGGCTGTCATCAAGAGTGTGAAATGGATTCTGTAAGTGGCACAGAGTCTATTAGAGCATTAATGCAGCTACAAATGGAGCTCTTCACAAATGGTTAACACTGCTATCTCACCTCGCCTTCTTTATGCCTTTTTTCACTCTACCACTCCTGACTTGACTTCATTTTTCTCCTTTTTTTTTTTTTTTTTTTTACAAATGCTCCTATTACAAAATACTTAAGTGTAAAATATGCGAAGAAAAACCCGTAATGCAGGGGCGGGACGGACATCTTCAGGGGCAAAAGCACACAGTGTTTAAATTTGACCTAGATGGTAATAAGCTAAATGGTATCCAGTAGGAGCGTAAACATGAAAGAGATGCTGCATGTGTCAGCGTTTGTCTTTGAGAGGAAGAGTGAGCGTCTGCGTTGTTGTTCCGCCTCGAGCTCAGCTGCTTTCCCATCGTGTTACACTCTGACATTTGGAAACACACTGTGACTGACTTAGCCAAGAGAAGAGGCCAAATCGCAGTGGGATCAGTGGATCACTGCTTGGAGCAACAGATCCCCGCAAGCTGTATGGCATTCATGTAAACAATCAGTCTTATCTCGAGCAGTCTTATCTCCATGACCTTTGCGTGCATGATACGTTGTCCTTTCTTAAACGTTTACATGCCTTTTAACTCATTCCTATGCCTGTATGAAGATTTGAGCTAATGCAGCCAATTCAAAGACGCACCAACAGCACCCCCTGCTGACGAAAGAGATAGGCCATATAAAAATACATGGGTAAAGAAAATTCTGCAGATCCACATCCTTATCATCTTTATCCACATCCGTAGAATACTTCAAAGGCAATTTGGGTAAAATAAAATTAGAAAGTGAAAATGATCACAGACTGAAAAAAACTGAATTTAATAGGTTGCCTACTATGGAAATACCACACAAGTGGAACCACCAGAGGTCACTGTCATATTCAAAATCTTATTTATTTTTTTTACCACAACCTCGACTATTGTGTAAATCATAGTGCAACAACATCTCAACTGAATTCCATATTTTCATTATTGCGTTACCACTTATTTAGGATTGGTCTAATTGCTGAAAGAGATTACATATAAGGGGAATGAGGCCAAAGAGGAAAATTATATGCCAACAATTATTCTGAAGCATGCAAATCATAGCTGTAATGGTCATTTCAATTCATTATCAATTAACAACTGAAAACACCGCATTCACTTTATCCTACGTTTCTATTTTTGTTTTGTAGGTATACTCAGCAAGTCATTCACTGTTACAGACTGTGAAGTCCCTTAGTTATGCATGTATCCTCCTATAAACACGATGGTTTCCATGCCAACCTTGGAGCAGGATCCACAGAGCAAACACTCCAGCAGCCTGGAGAAAAGTGCCTAACAATAGGCTCTGGCAGAGGTGGAGAGGAGGAGCAGAGGGTTCTGGGGAAATGAACAGGTAACAGATTCATGCAAAGTGTGAGTGTGTGATGCAGTGGAATCAAAGACGTGTGGAAACTCCAAATTCAATGAAATATTTGTTTCAACTTATCAAAAATGAATTCTTGTGATTCGTCTTGACACAACATGAGTGGAATTTCAAAACAACTGGGAGACGGATTATGAGATCAGCTGAGAAATGATGAATAAACCGAACAATCTGTGTTTCACAGAGGAAACTCAAAATCACACGAAAATAAATAGTCCAACAAATAGTTTCCTTTTCTCCAATATTTAAAAATACTCAGATATTATCTCTTTTTACTCCTGATCACTATGATAAAATAAAGTATTGGTTAAGACCTGCTAACCTTGAAAACAGTCATGCCGTCATCGGAATCCTGTGCACACAGGAACGTTCAGGTTTGCGCGCACACGTGGACGCGCGTAAAATAATGACTCCGCTGCGCTCACACAAAGCTTTTGAAGGGCAAAAGGGTAATGAGGGAAAAGAAAAAAGTTCCTGCTGGAAGCGATGAGCGGGAGGAGAGGAGGGAACGGCGGAAACTCACGGACAAACGGCTCCGATCGTCTGCTGATTGACTTGTTTTACGGAGACCGGAGGGAGCCATTCATCCCCACAGCTCAGTTTGGGGACACACACACGAACAGGTGAGTTTACGCGCCGTTTAGACTTTTGATGACACTCAGGTGAAAAGATCTTGCGGTTTTTGTTCAAAAACTCAAAATTCACAAATGATTGGAGAGCCTCATATCTTTGGTGAATTTATTTCTATTTTATTTTAGGTAAAATTGCATACACTTTGTTCAGGCTGCCCTTTTATTGTGTTTTATAGACAGAAAGAAAGTAAAAAGCTCCAGATTTATTATGATATTTTCAGATTACATCTCATTTTATTTTATTTTATATATATTTGATCAAATAATCATAACAATAATAGTATTGATAATCATCATGGGCCGGCATGGTGGTCAACACTGTACCTTATTTCCCTACTGGGCTCAGTAAAGTGCCTTTCCTCTTCTTCTTACACTGTACAGTGTTGTCTTAACTTCTTAAACACCATGAAATCAGTTGGTTATGGATTAGACTTTGATCCAAACTGTTCAGGCTTATTTAAATGACTTAAGATAAATTTCATGAGCTTTCTCAAGTTAGCGATCCATTAAAAATTGAGCATACCACAAAGAAAGTCATAAAAAAGTTCTTATTTAAAAAAATCCTAAATTCAATTACAGTCGCTCTGAAACTGATTTTCATTCCAGATGCTTTGCATTTCATACTGATTTACCCAGAATGCACCTTGATATATTTGGTATCTTTGGAAACTGGGGACATTTCAAAAACAAACAAAACACGAAACAACATAGAGAGGTTAATGTTTTGTTTTGTTGTTTTGTATTGTTTACCTCATTGTATCATGCCTGAGTGTTTATGTGTATTATGTTTTTTATTCCTTTCCTAGGTATGATCAGCAGACTATGTTGTGTAAGGCAGATTTTACACAAACATAACAATGAGCGACGACTCATCTTCATCCCACCTTACTTCCTCGTCAGTATAGAGTCTTTGAGCCATGAATGGAAAGGGCTGTCAGCTCCTGGTGTCTCCTAGCACCGTGTCTCCACCACCAAGCATGTTCAGAGGGAACCAGAGGTCCCCATCCATCAGGATACCCATGCAGGGCAATCTTAATCCCTCATCATCCATGGAAAACATGAAAAGAGGCACCCTGCAATCTTTAAACTCTGGGAAACCGAGCGGGAACCCCCTTGTCCTCCCGACCCTGAGCCTCCGCAGACAGGTGCTGACCAATGGGAAACAGCTAAACATGGCGAGTGCTGCATCACACCAAATGCCTACAAATCATCTTCCTACCACAACGGTGTCATCTACCATTCAGGCTGGACTGTCCTTCCCAAACAGCAGCTTCAAGGGTAAAAACAGCAATTATTGCATGAAAAAGGTCAAATGAGCAGTAAAACACAGAAGTGTAACCTCACTCAATACATGTTAACACTGAGGTGTTTTGTACTTGGCTGACAGGCCGATGTAATACTTAATGTAATCAAAACCACAATTAATTTGAACACACGGGGCTTCTTACTCCTACCTTCACATCTGCGCCCTTGGGAGCCCTCTTACTTATTGGTAATTAACGACGTGTAAAATTTCAAGGAACCAAGGAAGAAGAGGTGTAAGGAGGTGAGAAGCTCATTAGTGATTAACAGGGTGGAAAGCGTCTGCGGCCTGCTCCGTCTGGTGAGGGGAATTCAACAAGTTTGGAGTGCCTTTGCCAGGTTTCTTTTGTAACAAACAGGGTTAGTCAGACAAAAATACCCCATACCCTGTATTTTGATACAGATTACAAATCTGTTGTAAGTGTATCAAAGTGAAATAGTAAATATTTCTGTATACAAAATATATTTGTATTTTGAAAATCCAACAATACATTTTGATGCGACCATAAATTCTAAAGCTTAAAACAGATCATGCGCTGTTGTTGCTGTTTGGTGTGTTTCTGTCACTATTTCACATGTATTAGTCATGTAATTTCACCTGCGATGATGTCGGACATAGTTTGATTCCCTCTGAAGTTGGGTTGGATGTAGCTGCCCTTTCCCAGTAGGTATTCAGACTTTCACAGCTGTTCCATTGCATTTTTACAAGTAGGAGGCATAATGGATTCCTGAAATGAGACAAACCATGATAAAATACAGACACACTGGTTGTTCTTCTATGGAGTTGGGACAGGCTCCAGCCTAGGATCCAGTCTTAATGACAAGTCACTCATTCAAGCGTGCTCTGTGCTGTAGAAGAAGCTTGCACGATCACACGGCGGGTTGAACAGAAGCACAACATCCCACTTTTTTGAGGCATTTGCCATTCAGCATTTTTCTATCCATCCATATATTTTAGGATATTTAACTCCTTAAGCTGAGACCGCATAAAGTAAGTCTCCTCGTCTGTCCAGAAATGTGTGGTTTTTCGTCCAAGCCTCCACCATGATGAGACCCATTGTGCGCTGTTTGAATTCTGTGTAAGAGACCACAGTGGGATTGGCTCTAAACCACAGAACATGCACAGAACGCTGAGGCCAATTTTGGTCCGATTGAAACATGGCTTAGTAAATTGATCCTCAACCGGATTATCTAGCTATCTTAGTCCAACTTCAAAAATTTGGACTGATGACTTTTTCTGTCAGACTAACATGTTTACATGTTAGTCCGGTTTTAGCCAGACTAATGCAAAAAATTTACTTTTTCACAAGTAATGTAAACCCACCGACTGTGGGCCACAGTCAGAGTTCCAAGTCTGTAATTCACCATTAGCTGCTGACTAGATATCTATCTAGTGTTGTCTAATATCATATTAAACTTTTAAATTTTGTATGAAATGTTAGGTGACAGGTAATGTAGCTAATGTTATGTAAAGGACTGATCTTGCCATCTGTTGGATACAACAAAAGCTACCTCTAGACATCATCTATGACGCTGACATTCATTGTTAGCAACTTAGCTAGCCAAGATAAACTAGCCTAGCTAGCCAGCTAGTTTATCTTAGCGCTTAGCAAAACTAGTTGTGGTGCCATAAACATTTAGCTAGGATCTTTTTCGAACGGAATTAATTTACAGATAACAAATTCACACAAAAAGTGAAAGTATTATTTTGAAAATACCAAAATACAGAACCTTAAAAGTATTTTGCTATAATTTACATCTGGATTTTTTTCAAGACTGTGAAATACAAAATATGTATTTCAAATACAAGTATCAGAAATACTGCCCATTAATGTCACATTTTACACATTGTACTCTCCCGTAGACCTACATGTCAAGCATTTATTATCCAGGACCAATTTATTCTTTCCGTGTACATATACTCAAATTATATGAGGGTATGGATCTTCATTTATGACTTTGATGTTGTGTGTTCAGCAGGTTGCTCTTTGTCAGGACCTATGGAAGTACTCAGTCAGCCAGCTGGTGCCAACTTGACCGTGACCAGCAGTCCCTTTATTGTTGAGCGGCTGGGTCCAGTTGCTCCTGTCACAGGCCACCCATATACCACAGGTCCTGCAGTGCCACATCACACACCTCATCCACAAAATGGTCTGGTTCCCCATGCTGAAGCCAGGTGAGCAATAGCAATGATAACACATGACGATCAGCTCGCTAGAACCTAACTGTTATTAAACTGGGCAACAACAATGTGTTTCAGATCCTTGCTGTCTAGAGAATCCCTGGCATCCACGAACCTCAGTCTGTCTGAGACCCAATCTATGTTCAGCGGGGCACACGAGTGGCCTTACGGCTACCGCATCCTTCCTCCACTGGGTATTCCGCACTGTTCCATACAAGTAAATGAGGGCGGTGAGCAGTGCAGCCATTCCCCTGGTACTGCCATGTCTGGTGCCACGAGCAACTCCACCTCCTTGCCCTCATACCTCTTTGCACCTGATGCCGCAAGTCCCAAGCAGACCCATTCTAAGAAGCGAGCTCTCTCCCTTTCCCCTCTGTCAGACGTCATGGGTATTGATTTCAACTCCATCATACGCACCTCACCTAATTCTCTTGTGGCTTATATAAATGGCTCCCGAAGCTCTCCATCCTCTCACACCACACTCTCACCGATTCAACCTGAGGGCTACGGTCACTTCTTGGGTGTGAGAGGACGCTGCATCCCCCAGACCAATCCCCTCAGTATGCCAGGGTCTTCACTGGCTCTAACCCCACAGACAAAGTGTGGTCGAATGCAGAGGCTCGAAGAGGGAGGAGGTCTGGAGAGCCAGATGGCTAACATGGCGGTGGAGCAGCCTTGTCTCCCTGAGGAAGGAGGGGCACTTGAGAAGACTTTGGGTAATGACAGCCAACACACCAACACCCTGCTGCCATCTCTGCATTTACAGCCAGCACTGTTGAATGCTCTCCAAGCAGTTGCTACACAACCGGGGCCCCCACCACCGTACCACTCCCACCAGCACATCCAACTCCACAAACGTCACTTCCAAGTAAAGCCCCCCGACCAAGACCCTCTCTCACAGGCTCCCATGGCTCCTCCCAGGCACGGGGTGAGCTTTTTGCCCCAGGTCTCAATGCTGGAGGAAGAAGAAGGAGAGCTGGATGATTATGGGGGGCACTGCTGCAGGTGGTTGGACTGCAGTGCAGTGTATGACCAAAAGGAGGAGCTGGTAAGGCACATAGAGAAGCAACACGTGGACCAGCGCAAGGCTGAGAATTTCACATGCTACTGGGTTGGGTGTCCACGCACCTTCAAGCCTTTCAACGCCCGATACAAGCTCCTCATCCACATGAGGGTCCATTCAGGAGAGAAACCCAACAAGTGCACGGTAAACCACACAGATCCCATATCTTTTATATTCATATAACACTGTAGAGTTCCCTCCGTAGCTTCTGCACACAGCATAAACATGAATTGGTGTTAAGGGCTCACTGAGGTCTCGCTGTTACCGTTAAAGCATCAGAGTCGAATTAAGTGCTTTTGAGCCTCAGGCAAAGACAGAAATGTTTTTTACAGATACACAATGGGAGGTGTTTTCACATGCCCTGTGTTTAGATTGGAAACCCATCTTCTCTCTCCCCGCATAACTTAAGCCGTACGGTATTATCTGTCAATTATATCGTTCTTAAATCAGCACCAAAGTGGCGAAACGTTTCAGGTCTGGAATGGCACCATGACTCTTGAGTAGCTACTGGGCCTGACAGCAGTAGGGGTTTTTGCCAGGATATCATCTGACAAACTTGGCCATTGTTCTGGGAAGGTGATGCCCTGGAGTCTGCCTGGCTCTCTGCAGGCCTCGTTGTCCAGCCAAATAGTCGTGAGTTTCAGCTAAATTAAGCCATCTGTCCATGGGCCTGATTATTGATGAACTCTTAGTTGTGTTCTGAGATGGATGCTCCATATGGTGCCGTGTAATGAGGACTCGAGCATGTTTTTATTTTTTTAATGAATAGAAAAGATCAAGATTGTAGACCAATGATGTAAACCCCACAGTGCTGACCTCATTCCTACGGGGAAAATAGGTGAGCATTAGATGAATAACAGACAAACCGCTGGCCAAACATGTCGCAGTCGCTGCTTTCAACAAGTCAATAATTAACTGCATGCATACCAGCAGTCGACCTCTTGTACCAAAATACTTACTTATTAGCTGAAGCCAGCTCTGTTGCCATGGGGCTGCATTGGTTGAACGTGTCTCTGTACTGTATAATCATTTATAATGAGAACAGCATTCACAGACATAACCCATCACCAAAAAAGGAATCAATACCAAGTAACCCTTGTGTTTATAGGTTATTTATAAAACACACTGATTCGGACGAAAGACAAATACTGCACATTAGAGTGAAAGTGTTTCGCCACACTTTGCCTCTTTTCAAGACAGGTCTCAACAAATGTGCGGCGTTTTCCCGAATTATGAACCTATCAAGTATGTGGAGTCCATTTGATGGACAACAGAGTGAACAAAGTGATGAATGGTAAATGAGGTGTGAGCCAGCAGCAGAACAATGAGGCAGCTCTTGTTACACAGTCAACATATAGGACAAGCATGGGCTTGTTCCTGTCATTTCACAAACTGCTTTATTGATAACGGAGCGATTCATCAACATATGCATCACTCCCCTTAGCATTTGTTTCTGTCATATTCCCCTATGATAAAACATATTGGCTGTGAAACACACCATTTAAAACTTATAAAAGATTTTTACATTGTGAGTCATTATAACCTTTTTCTTAATCTAATCATGTGGGGATTTCATTTTCACTAACTGTAATTAGAGCATATGTTCCGTTCTTTGCACATCTATTGGGAAGATTTTATCAACTAAATAATTAGCGTGAAAATGGCTGTTATTGTGTTTGACCATTAGGCCCAGCTGTGCCGATATCACATTAACAATTTAGTCCAGATTAAAAATATATTCATAATATATTAATGTTTGGTGTTGTTCAGACAGAGAATGATGACTGCGAGTGAGACACTCAATGTGCAGTTTCAAAAGTGAAAATGTAACCTTAGTTCTCAGTTAAACAGCATCACCATCTTGTAATTCAAGCCTTGCGGATGCCGCTGAATACATTCGGTGAGATACAGGTTTGACAGCATTTTTAACCCCATCCTGATAAGTGTGTGGCGGGAACTCATTTGATTTTGGCACCAGAATCTTACTGCTCAGTATGCAAAATATATTTAAACAAATTAGGACTTAAACCTGCATCACTAAACAAATCTCTGTATTTCACTGTCTTTACACACACACACACACACACACACACACACACACATATATACAGTATAAATATATAATCATACATTATGATAGTTAACATTAAGGACTATTCTTGTCATAGGGCATTGTAGAGAAGTAAAATGAAAGGAAAAACAAATAAAAACATCTTTGGGCCGAGGGACTCAAAAGTCAAAGGCAGACGTATGGAACCAGGTGAAGCCACAAAGATGGTAAAAAAGCCATTGTTGAGATACAGAAGAGTGGAGATCACAGCTGGCACAAACTGTGGCTCTCATTGTTCAGCCAGTGCACGGTTACCAGCCAGGACTTGTCAGACGCTGGCTGTAGCACTGATGTACACCGCAGAGCCATGTTGCTTTCTTTTCAGCCCAAATATCTCTTACAATTACTAAAAAGGAGAGAGAGAGAGAGACTTTCCCCTCAGTCACCCCAGGCTCCTGGCAGTGTTTTAACGTTATGCTGATCTTCATTTGTCTGCCCACTTTGCCTCTGAATGACCATTTATCATGCTTTCTCTGGCAACAGTCTCTCTCATGGTATTCCATCTTTAGAGCCCGTTGCTTTTAATCTGCTTTCTTTATTTTGTAGTAGTGTAGCGCAGTGTTCTTTGCGAGAGTATTTTCTTAAAAGTTAGCATATGTTGAAAGTGGAAGGACTGCCTGAATAAGATTTATTCTCCTTGGATTCCAGTTTAGACCACTTGAACAGACAAAACCTAAAGAAGCCTCAATGTTCCCAAGTGTCTGCTTGGAAGACATATCTGGAATGTTACAAATGTATAGGCTGTAGTGATCGTTTTACCACAACTACAGCTTAAATGATAGATCTTTGATTTTAATAATCGTCTTTTGTTTGGATTCCAGAAACTAAAAAGGCTTGTTATGGTCTCTGAACACAGTTCTATGTTGACAGGATGTAGCAATGTTGTGGTGAGAAAGAATGCCAAGTATTTCTATGTGGAATGTAGACAAATGTGATTAGTGAATTATTAATGGGGACACGAGTCTTAAGTTCCTCATTTGGATTTGACATTGATGACTGAGTGGTATCACCAGCATGTGAAGAATCCAGTCATAGAGTTAAAAATAACAAAATTGGACATGCTCCGTCTGTCCCCTCCATAAAGTTTATTAAGGGCATTCCAAACCCCCAGCAGAGAGGCAGACGGAGAGCAAAGTTCTGCTCCTACAACAGAAATGTGTCGATGATTCATATATTAAAGCCGTGAAGTCACTTGATACCGCTGGATGAGAACAGAATTGTTGAGTTAGACATTGAGATATTTGTATTTTCCTGAGGGTAAATTAGTAGACGATGACATAATTTAAAATTTTACTATGAAGACGTGTAGAGAATGTTACGAGAAAAGATTTTGTTGATATTGCATATTGATATCTACCAACCGCTGTCAAGGTGACGAAAGATAAAGGAGTGAAAACACAAATATGCCAATGCAGTGTTGTGTGTATAAACACTGACCCCTGCTGGTAACATTGAAAATCATCATTCTTAAATGTATGATTTGAATGCATTTATTTTGTGTTGCTCTTGAAGATCATATGTATTTGAAATGATAATGACTCAAAAAAATCTTTGCAGTAAAGAAAGTTAACATAAACTCATATTTTTAGCAAGGATATTCATAGAGTAGAAAGACAGATCATGCTGTTTTTATGCCATGTGTCCCCTGTATGTTTCTCATTTGATCACTGATCTGACATGTTTTTATAATAATATATATATATATATATAATATAAAATCATTCTAATTGATAATATGAATCTAGGCATAAAGCCTTAATTATGACATTGAATTTACTATTTTATGGCAGATTTCTGTGTCTATGTGAGAATCTTGATAGTCTCAGAGTATAGCTGAAAATCTATTTCAGCGGTCTCTCTTGTCCAATGAAAATGTATCACTCTCTCCTGCGATTATAATGTTTGTCCCTCTCAGCCCCGCTTTTATAGCTTTCTGCCTGTCAACTGTAAAACCTGTGGTTAGCAGTTAGCAGCAGTTAGGGCCTACCTGGACGTCACTTAGGACTAAATGATAGTAATTTTACCATTCTCCTGGAATCCATAGTTCCCCTGCCACTGTCTCCTACATATTCGCAGCGGTGATGTGTAGCTCAAAGATTAAAAATAAGCAGGTATGTGCTGTATGTGCGTGATCGGTTTGTAGACTTTTCTTGTATTTTGTAAGGGATGAAGTCAACATTTTGTGTTGTGGAACAAGTTTGTGGAAATTACTTGCGCTAACTTGCTTCAACATGCTGACTTTGGACTGTAAGTGACTGAATTCCCTCTCCTTTGCTAACGTTACAGTTTGAGGGGTGCAAGAAGGCTTTCTCTCGGCTAGAAAACCTCAAGATCCACCTGCGTAGCCATACGGGAGAGAAACCGTACATGTGTCAGCACCCAGGTTGTCACAAGGCCTTCAGCAACTCTAGCGACAGAGCTAAACACCAGCGAACACACCTGGACACGGTGAGTACAAGTAGACAAGTGTATGTGCAATATATGCATCTATACACGTAAGCATACCTTTACATGTTTTCATATGCCTGTGCTTGTTTAGAAGCCATATGCATGCCAGGTCCCTGGGTGTGCAAAACGTTACACAGATCCCAGCTCCTTGAGGAAACACATCAAATCCCACTCAAATAAGGAGAGACAGTTACCAAAGAAGGTAAACACCAAAGCAAGTCATGTTCACACATACACGTATGACAATATTATGTACAATTCATGGGATAAGTTCCAGAGAATGAATCACAACAACATCCAATCCCCTTTGTGATTGCATTTAACTTGAGAATAGCTTTTACTTTAGCCATTCACTGTACATAAGTAATAATGAGTGTATTTAATAGGAATTTTAAGACTATCTTTAATGTTCTAACATCCTGTTTTCAGTCTTAACTGACCTCTGGTCTTGGAGTCTCACTAATGCTTATTACAAAGAGCATAACCCTATTACAGGAAAAGGACAAAGACAGGGCAATGTTAAATCACTACAGCTTTCATTTCATTGTGCTTTTAGTGGCCCTAATTGGATGATCAGATTGTGTTGTGTGGATTTATCCCACGTTGTTGTACTTGACCTGTAAGAACAAACCTATTTACATATGTTCAAGCTGTTAGATGAAGATACTGCATGTAAGAGGCTGGAATGCCACCACCACTTCACACATTTACTGATGTTACGAACCTAGAAATGTCACACTAAAAAACATGCTTTTGTCATTGTATACTATTTTTGCTGCTTGCAATGCAGTACTCCAATACAGAATTTAAAAGCAAATTTGTACTCACAGATTGTCACTGTATGTGCTGGGAAATTAAGCTCCTTACTTCATTGTCATAGTGAAGATTATGTCGCCATAGATACTGCCACAGGACGTGGGTTGTTACTAAAATAAGTGACATTTTACGAAGTCTCCCACATGCAGAGTTATTTTTTAATTAAAAGTTTAATTGTCAGTGGTATTTCTGCAATGTTTGCTTCTTGACATAAACAGCATATCGGTTGTTTTCCACAACCTCACGATATACAACACAAGATAAGATACAACTTTGCTCATCTATTGTTGTGCAAAACAGCGCGAGTGTAACTGTGGTTATCCCACCAAAAATAAAAAGATATTCACAGAACAAACAACTGCAATTAAACTCAAATGGAAAAAAATCACGAGTGAGACTTAAAAGTGCTTTGTGTAGCGACATGTGCATGATAAAACAGAATCTAAAATTACAAAATACTTAAAAGTAAATATAATATAATATATGCAAGTTGCAAATTGTTATTTCAAATTTTGTCTTTGCATAGTTTTGCTATTGCAGTGGATGTTATGCATGCATGCGTACAACTCATAGACAATCGGAATATGTCTTGGTAGACAAAACCTAGACTATATAGTAATATATGCAACCAATTTTAGTTAGTTTGTGTTATTTATCACAGTATTGTTTGGTTCTACAAAAATGAATGGGCATGGCTAATACAATCCCTGTGTTCAGATCTATTTCTAGAGTTTCTGTCACGGGGCTGCAAACACCAAATTAAAGTCAAGGTGCACTAACAAACAAAATGTGATAAATAATGATTACAGCCTAACATAAGAAAACAATGCACACTGTACAAGTATGAAAGGAAAGGAAAAAAAAAACACAAAAAACAACATGCAATATGCATAATAGCCTCTATCACTGAAACTAATTCTAGGAAATACTACTGCTGTTGATTGTACTACTGCTCCCCCTCATTCTAGAAATACAACCACCACTTCTACTTTCATTTGCACTTCTATTTATGCAACCATGATACATGAAGAAATGTGCCAGAATTGCATCCAGACACGATATGCATTTCAGGACCAATTATTTATTTTCAATGTTCCATATGTCCAGATGAAATCCTCTCTTGATGTAACCCAGGACACTCTGACAGACTGCTTAACCATCCATCCCCTGCAAACAAGCTTTTCTTCTCAGGCAAGGGCCGACAGCAACTTGAACCCATCCCCCGGCACGTCTCATGAGTCGTTCTCCGGTATGTTTACATTCGGCCTGTTAGCATAACAGAATAAGTTTGTTATAAAACTTAAAGAGATAGGTGTACTCCCCCAACCATATACAGATTATAGGTTTATCTGTTAGATTCAGGCTGTGGTGGACAGCCCTGAAGTGTCTGTCACCCCTGTTCCACAGCTGCTCCACAGGGACCAGACTCTTCCAGAAGTCCTCACCTGGCTTTGTGCTCCCTTCAAGATCACTACAGGTACTGAGAATTTTTGTCTTGCTGTATCAGGTCTGACTTCAGTTATTTTAAGGACCCAAAAAAAAATGATGAAAGTGCCACGGCAGTAGTGAGGTTGCAGGAGTTACGCTGAATTTACTAACACGATTAAGTTCCAACTGGACGCGAATAATTGATACAATTTTTAGCTGTAAGTGAATCAACTCAACTTCGTGAAAATCAGCTCCACTTTTCCCAGATCCATGTTCAACCAGGCCAAAAATGTTGCACACAACAAGTCAAATGAAAGATGAACTTACAGTTAAACTTGATAAAAATCTTAACTTACATTGACTGCACTGTGTGCAACAAGAGGGTTATGATATGCAGAAACTGCTGATCAAAAATTACAGACATATTCATCAATATTGAACTTTTCAAACCTCAGTCAACATCTGAAGCTGCATAACAATCAGACAGTTGTGACTAATTAAATTATTGTCAGTAGTTTACATGCCAGTGCCGGGTCATCGTTTGTTACCAAGGTAGCGGGTTTATTTGTTTTCCTGATTTTAAGTTAAACCTCCAAATTATTGGAGGGCCTACTGTTCTGACATAATTAGAGATGTTGTTGCTATGATATATATTGCTGTGGTTCTGCCATTGTCCATGAGAAATTGAGCACTAAATGACATGACGATGATATCACCATGTGACATGATGGTGCTTTTGATAGGAGGATCAATGTATATACTCTTAAACATTACCTGAAATCATCAGATTTTGTCGCTTCGTTGCTTTTCAACAACTGATGTGAACTCTGTTGTGTCATGTAAATGTTGACTGTATATTTTCGCACATTCTCCGCTCACAAGCAAAAGGGGGAAATAGGTTCTGTCTTTTGGAAAAACTTTCACGCAATGAACCAAATTTGGGAGCACTTAGTTTTACGCAGTAAGCTATATGGTAATTTCTTTTCATTTTGCATTCCCATTGGCACAATTACTGTAGCCATGACTGATTTAAATGCTTTTAGATTCTTTTTCCTTTCTCTTGGTGACCTGAGACAATCAAATTCATTGGTGGTTGTCATGGCTGCGTGGCTTTAAACTCATCATTAGAATCATCTGTAAAAGAGAGCACCAACGTTTTCTAACGTTTTGAAAGAAACTAGCGGTTTTTTGTGGGAAGTAATTTCAGGTTGGGAATGGCCAAAAACACATTTTCTTGGTCAGGCCACATGGAAATATCCCTTTATCTATACCCTTCAAAGTACGTAATAAAGGACTTCTGTTGTTCTGAACAGCCAGATGCTCATGGCTCCTCACTGGCTGCAATTGTTCCCATATCAGCGGTGGGCCATTGCATTCACTGCAGGATTCTGGTTAGATAATTGGCTGTGAAAGGAGGCCTTGCCTTAGCTCATTGGTGCAACCACTAGTATTAATGGAGGGTAGAGGCACCACCAGACTAAGGAAATCAATAAGCGGATAATAAAATCCATATAAAGTCTGGGGAATAGAATTGATGTAATTACTGTGATGATGGTCAATTAGAATTTTTACCATTCAGTCTTCCCGTACAGCATTGCCAGCTAAGTTTGGCTCCATTAACATTTATATTATTGGTTAGAGGAAAGAAAAAAAGGTGTGTGGTTTGGTATGTTACAGCTGGGTTACAAAGTGAAAAATTATTAAAGATTGTGGATATGGGCTCTGTTCTTCTCCTGTGGTGTATAATGAACGTTAGTAAACATGTTTATAAATAACACGAAGCAGATTTCCTTTTTTTTAAAATGATAACACTGAAGACAGAAGGGACAATTAAAATGCAGATGAAGGAATAACTAAAGGAATGAACGAATGAAATGAAATGAAAACAGATTTGCGGGTGTTGGTGAATGCAATGATAGACCGAGTGTTAGAAGGGGCACGTGCATAGCAGATCAGACACCGAGAAGTGTCTGTAGACTGCCTATATTGATAACTAATAACCATCCCACGCTTAGGGACCTAAAGCTTTTTCTGATTAACTATTTTCTCTTCGAGTTTCTCATAATTGCTCATTTTGTTTTTCTTTTTTTTGCACAAATGGCAAATAAATAACGGAAACATATTTCAGAATGATGCTCGCATTGTATTCGCTATATTCTTTTCACATATTTGTGTTTGGTGGTGCTAAAAGCAAAGTCAGGCTATGGGGCTCAAGCAATGCTAAGGTTGCCCAGGGAGCGGAAATAGGCCATTTTATGGATTGTTTTTTTAAGGTTCCCTTCCAAAAATCCTGGTCTGTTCTGAGTGGCTAACCGTGAGACACAAATGTTGGCCACTAGCCAACGTGGCTTAATAAATCCAAGATCGGATGACATATCCCAGATATGTGCCATATTCTGTAGGCGTCAATGCCAAGCTGGTTAATTTGGTTCTTGGAACCCACCTGAGACCTTGATTAGATCAGCTGGATTAAGTTATCTGAGATGATTGCACGTTCATTCCCAAAAGCATGAAACCACGGCAAGATAGAGAGCACAATTTTTCACCAGTATGAGGATATGAGAAATTCAAAGACATTATTAAAATCAGTCACCATTGCTGTCATCCACATCCAATAGGATTATGTATCATCCTCTCATATAGGGGATGGATCTGCATTTTTATTGATTGTGTGGTAATATTTAAGGTAGCTGGTGAGTGTATTGTACAGTAAAGTAGACATTTAATACACCAAACCATAGTCATAGTTGAAATATGTATTAATTGTAGATATAATTACTAGTTCTGAGTTTTTGGGCATTTGTGTGAATGTTCCACAGAATATAGGTAATTGTTGTTTATGGATAAATGGAACATACAGATACTCTCTAACATTTTATTCACCAGGCAGACTATTTACTCGAGTCTGAAATATTTCAGGTTTGTTGATCCTTCCCCTCACCAGCTTTTCCCTGGGGACCAGTGTGGGCCCTGTTCTTCCACCTGCCTCCCGCAACCTCCCAATGGGACAGCTCTGCAGAATAATCAAGACCTGACACAGCCCAGCCAGCCTCCTGAATTAGCAGATCACAACCAAGGTACTCCGGCGTTTATCACCGGTCTTTTTAGTTTGTCTAATTAGCTATTCCATTAGTGTGAACACAGCTGCACAAAAGCCAGCTTAGCTCCGTCGGAGAAAATCTTGGAGGAAAATACAAAATTCCTTTTTTCGAAAAAAAAAAACATGGTTTATGGTGCAATTTCCACACACAGAGAGCCTATTATCAAACGAGTGGGAGGTTTGACAATCTGTTTGAACAGATTTTCACATTGATCATGAAGTATATCTTGTTAAATAGATATATTGATGTGTGTAGCAGGTGGTCGCTGATTTTTCTAGTTGGACAGAATAAAGCAGCTCCACTCTATGTGCCTTTAAATAGACATCACCCTTTCCCCCCAGACTTGACAGCCACCGTGATGTTGACGAGGCATCTAGAAACACTCAATTCCCGTCTTAACAGCTGAAATGAAAACTATCAAAGACATGGTTCAAAACAAAACATGTTTTTAATCTAAAGTCAAGCGAAGTGGAAGCTCTGCTGGGTCACTTTGTGTTCGTCACATATAGGTGCTCTTTGGATACTTTGACTTTCCCCTCTTGTGAAAGGGTCTTTGCAAAAAAAACAATCCAAGGCATGCTGCAGGACCTTTATTCTACATAGTCGTGATATTAAATAATGACCAACCTTGTGTTGCGACTTTACACTCAGTCTTCGTCAGGGTCATTGTGTCATTGTCAACAGTAGCTTACACATCTGTGTTATGTTACACTAATGAATTGATTGAATGAGAGAAAAACTCTCCTCCAACATGAAGGCCTATTGGTCACAAACAAGGAAGTGCAAGATCAGCATCAGTACAAGGGGGAGGGGAATGTAAGGGAGGGAAAAAATGAAGGAAAAAAAGGACAAGAGGGGAAAACAGGGGCTAAAAAATTTGGCGGGGGAATTTGACTAACAAGTAACTACATACATAACTACAAGTACACATTGACTACACACACACCTTAATAGCTCCCTATGTCATAATACAAACTTCACAGAAAAGGAGAAAAGTCAAGTTCATCATTCAGACTGGAATATTTTGTTGCTTTTAGTTGTGCTAATCCAAAAGGTCTCACGTGCCATAATGTGGTGCCATAGCATAATCATGAAATCTCTGTGCGGATGGCATTTTTACTCGATCCTTTAGTCTTCTTTTTGTTCGTCCTACACAGAAACAACCAGTTGATACGTAATGTGTGGGTATTACAATTGCCAATGTGTCTCATTTGATATGTGTGAGATGTACATCCATCCGGAAAATAATTGGTTTTCACAACATTGACACAATGATTGCAACTTCCACATTTGAACGTTCCACTGGGCTTTTGTTTTGTGATTTTTTCACGAGCCCTGCGGTGTGCTTTGGATTGTTTTTTGAGGGAGACTGGCAAGAACCCCTTAACAAGATGTTTTTAATCTACTTTAAGTGTAACCCTTGCTAAGAATAGTAGAATAATGCAATTCATTTGAATTCTGCTTTACAATAAGGATAACCTTGTGGTTTTTTTGGGGGTTTTTTTCACTTTCAGATTTCTCAGGGCAGGTGAAGATACTGGATTCTTCTCCACATTATGCTGGGATCACAGCAGAGAGCAGCTCATATCACCTGATGCAAGTTGATGCCTTTGGTGACAGCTTTGCTTCAGCAGTCAATACTCCCAATGGGGTTGCCACTTCACAAACAGCTCATCCTGCCATTACGGGTAATGAAAATACAGTGTAAACAACATAGCTATATGATGACTGCTTCAGAGGGTGCACTGTGCATACATAAGCTTTCCTGTGCGCGTGTGTGTGTGTGTCTACAGGATTTGATGCCCACAGCCAAGCACAGGATGGGAGTATTCATCAAGAAATGGAAGGGGAACATTACTTCAGTGTGGTGGACTACTGTGCCAGCAAGATTTCGCACATCTATACAGAAGCGTGACATGGCTCAGCTGTGGTGGATCTTCCAGACACATATCTTTCCTTTGCACTATTTCGTGTCTGCTCAGTTTAAGTCAAGGATGCGTAGAAGTCACAGGAACTGATTGAGCGGTCTTAAATGTTTTCATTTATTGTAAAGTTGGAGATGACTGGTTGTGTTGTAGGAAATACAACAAGGTGGTGCCTTTCTTAAATTCTCAGGGCAATTAGTTTTGTCGCCTAAATCTGTATACACGTGCTTCCGCTTCCACAATCGCTGAAACCTCTAGTCACAACTAAGCCAACGGGATTTTATGTTTACTTGCAGTTACCATGGTTTTACAGCTTGTGTACTATAGAACATGTAGTAAGTACTGCAATTAGTTTATTGTGACATTTTGCACAGCAGTAGCTATAGTAACAGGACAGACATACCGTATCACTGTTATATTAATCCATGTAACGTGTATCAGTACTTATGTGCCTAAACAATAGACATTTTTTGCATAACTCTGTCATTAATTTGATTTGTGCGTTTTGCCTATTTTCACACTTTACTTTTGAGTACTTTTCAAAGAATATTCTTGGCCTCTGCTTTAATAGAATTTGTATTTCCTACTTTCCAAGTAGCCTTTCACTTCATGTGTACAGTTTTATTTTTTCCAAAGTTGTGTCTTTTTGAGGTGACGCATTGTAGACTTTTCTAATAAAATGCATATTGCACACAATAATAAGGCAACGTAGAGAAAGAATAAAGACAATCGTAACGGTCATGATGGATTTTAAGCACTTTTCTATAACTGACTGGAAATTGGGTGAAACAGTATGGTCAGCAGTCATGTACTGTATATGCTGATTGTAGTACAGTACAGTATAAATCATGCACTCATAAAGCACTCATCGAGAAGTAAATCACTTGTATCCCCGTTTCTCAAGCGTTAATAATTTTATTCTACAACATGAAAATGTTTTCATCCCTCTGCTGTAGATCAGATTGTGTCTGGTTTAACTTTTTAATGGTCATCACATTGACCGGTCATCTTTTCAACCTGCGTGTCATATCACCTCGCAATTTGTTGTGAACAGATGCCTGCAGAAAGCATGGTGTGAACTGGTCGTTATTAATAGAGCCAAGACGCTCAGTTGACTCTTGTTAGGTAAAAACAAAGTCTGAGGGTGAGTGATTAACCGTCTGTTTAAAATTAGCCAGTGAAATATTTGATAGCTACTCCAAAATCATTGAGATTAATAATGTAAAGTAGTTCAGAGCTATGGACATGAAGAATATACAGTATTTGCAGTTAAAATGAATACAACAAACTGTATCGCTGGCATCAGGATTTACATGCCTCATTAAGGGCTATAATTAATACTAACTTCATTTTTTTTAATACATTGACAAGATCTCTCTTAGGCACAAACAATTATTACTCTAGTGCTAAGGACAGTTAGTGAACAAATTGTATTGCACCAATTTCTGTCAATTTTAATTCAGGGTTGCAGTTAAAACCATTAACATTCTACAATATCCTCATAAAGTCATCACAAGACAGCAGGCGATAAATTACTCACTTTGCAGTGATAATTGTAACGTAAATTGTTATTTTAGGAAAAGAATATCATGCTTAACATGGGGGTTTAGTAGTTGCTTAGCAACAACAACAGCTTTTCCAAAAAGCATCTGTTTAGGGACAGTTTCAGATGTGTAAAATGCGGTCTTTATCAAATGAGATTGGTTTTGGTAATTAATTTAGTTTTGTATATGTCGTTGATAAAATGTGGTAAGTATAAGGAAAAAAAAAACTTAAAGTGCACCCAACTTAGTACGCTGAATGAAAAGGAGAAGTGCTGTACACAGCTGAGATTTCAGATGATTTAAGGACTCAGACGCTTTCTTGGATTTATTTCTGTTTCTTTTAGCCGCAGACTGTATGAAGTGGTTTTAATCTCCTCCCACCAGGCAGGTTAGGTTGAGTTTTATAGCAACTGTTGCCCGGTGAGGCAGCGCCATAGTCACCGTAGTCCTGGCGACTGTAACCCACTAACAACAACCTCTCTCTCCATCATTACCACCTCCTCCACCATCCTCATCCTCATCAACCAGTCCACAACCAAGGTTTGGATTCTCTTTATCATTTTCAGCTCCATTTAAAGTCTCTTCCTATTCGCGGGGTTTTTTTTATTATTATTATTAAGGACGCACTAATGCATGAGTTTATTTCTGCGTGCCGCTGAGTCCTGGCTCGGTGAATGGCTGGGTAGTTTGCTAGCCAGGGTGTTTCTTTGTAACGTGTTAGCCTGCTAGCTAACGCTGCCTGTGGACACACAGCTGTGGAGGAGCTGCTCGCCGGCATTAACCAGCCGCACAAAGTAATCCAGGTGCGGTCAGAGTGCTCGAATAATGATTCGCGGTGTATTTACGTCAAAACTTATCGATGCCGAGTGCTAACAACACGGGTCTGTGCTAGTCCCTGATGCTAGCTGGTCAGCTGGAGCAGGAGCAGGTGTCTGTTGTTGCTAGGTTGCTAACGCCAGCGTTGCCTTCTTTCAGCGCGCGCTGGTGGATCTTCTTTTGGCTAACGTTATATTTTTAGTTTGACTTTTTGGTTTCGGGAGGTTCGTGTCTTGTTGGCGTTATGAACTCAATAACATTGATTGGTAATAGAAAATGCTGCTCTTTGATTTCCCATACTGTAATCGCTATTGACGAAAGCTAAGCCATTACTTTCCCTTTTGTCTTAGGGAGCAGGGAGCTGCGCTAGCTGCCCATCTGCCCTCTTTGTGGAATGATATGGCTGTGATAAGATATCTCATATCACAAGCCACTTCTGACATAAATAGCACATAACGCGATTAAAATAGTTTGATATTATCAATTTGATCCCTGTTGGATTCGTTATTGTGATTTATGTACGATATGGCATCCTGAGCGTGTTTATACGCGTTTATCCACCCCACGTTTGATTCACGTTTTCCTGGGATAAATAAGTATGGATGTAAAACATTTTAACTGTGATTTTCTTTTCTGTTTGTGTTGCATTGTTCCGTGTGTGCTTGAGAGAGAACGACAGTAGGAGTGTTTTCAAGCTGCATGAGTCTACCTGGGGGGTGGGGGGTACGCACACACACACACACACACGCACACCCCTAAACATATATAGTGAGTTATATGGATAGTTTTGCTATTCATGAACCCTGTGGGTATAAATAAAGTCTGGCTTTCTTAATGTTGCATCACAGTCATTCTTGGGTCTATTGGGTCTCCTGTGCAGCTGCGTCCTGTGATTCCCGTTAGGGGAGAGAACAGGTGTGTGTGGGTGGGTGTGTGTGCGTGTGTGTGTGTTGACAGGTGGGAGAAGGACAGGCGCTCATCCCCTAATCATGTAGTCCAGTCTGTATGCATAACCCAGAAAAACTATTCAATCAGCAGTAAATAGACTCAAACTGTACCATTATCTCAAAGACTCACTTATTTTTATTTTTGATCCATCTCGGATGAAAATAAGACTGTTGTATATAATGAGAAGTTGGCGTTACACAGAACAGTTTGCACCAAAATGTAAATTGCGCATTTCACAAATAAACAGCGCTCACCCAGAATAACGCACGCACCGGATGTTGGTAACTGCTAGTTATCAGATCATGTTACCACTTACCTGTGCTCTGTTAGGGCAGAAATAGTACCATGCCACCTGCTGCCTGGATCCTGTTGCATTTTCAATCACTTAAAGAGGGGCTGATTAATTCAATTATTCAGTCATCCATTTTCATGGCTTAGCAGAATCCAGCATGTTTGAGCTGTTTTTCTCCCCAGCTTGCTAGAAATAATGTATATTGTTGATGAAAGAGGAGACTTTGGGTAATACCTAAATCCATGTCTACTGATTTTAGTCTCTACACAGGTACATTTAGGAGGGCGCTTAGTAGCTTTGGTACTGTAGTACTGTAATGATGCTTTTTGAACAGTAAAATTATTGCATACTTAATACTAATACTTGGAGCAATAACTTTGGCATTAAAATCAACATTCATGGTCGATCAAATCAATAATCACTGCTAATTTTCTTCATAACACGCAACCTTCACAAATGTATTTTCTATACCCCTAATTTAACTTGCCATTACTTGTCCCTTTCCCCTTTTGTTGTACTAGTACTTGAGCGTGTGTGTATATGTACTTGGATTACAACTCCATCTTCACTCGTACTTATTTGTGTACTGTGTATGTCCCCTATGTTTTTCATTCTCCAGGGTTCCCACAATGTCTTTAAAAAATCCTAAATGAAAAAAATCCAAGGCCTTAAATTTGATTTTGATAGATCTTAAAATGTATTAGGAAGTTACATCTATGTTGTGATTTACAATAATTTCTCTGTAAGAGACATTTAAATGTGTTTTGGGTATATGTCAGTTTCCCCCCCAGCAATTAGTATGGAAATGAATCAGCATGGAACCATTAATCACTAGCTTTGCAGTTCCTGGTGAATTTATCGGGGAACCACAAGTTGCAAAAGTTTCAGGCCCAATCAGTGCCAATAAGGAAGTTGAGATGATACAGGAAAATTTTGCTAGCGTGTCACCATTACGTCTTAAAATCTTTCGTTTTGTATCATCGTGGGTTACTGTGGGGAAGTGTAGATTTAATGATGTGTGTTAGAAGAAAAGCATGTTTAGAGCTTGGTTGAAACCCGCTGTGCGCACACACACAAACACACACACACACACACACAGACAAACATATTTTCCACTGCTGAGCCTTACAAACTATCCTGAATTTGGTTAGTGTGTTATTGTATTTGGAATGGCATTCATTGAGAGATATAATGAAAAACTGATACTGGCCGCGTCTTGTGCTTCGACCAAACACATTCATGAGCTTGCTGACATTGAGCTATGGAGGCTGCAGTGTTTCAGCATTGGTAGGAGACCTTTTTTAGTTGGAGGTTTTTGTTGTGCTGGGGACCTGTTAGATTTCCCTCTTAACCAGGTTTACAGACACATACACAGACATGATTCTGTGAACTGTTATATTCAGTAATTGTTCTTATTTTGAACATGAATAAATTTACCTTGTAAGTTATTCTGGGACTTTTTCCTCTGTACTTTTTTGCCAGTATGATTGTGAACCAAGCCTTCCATTCTAGTCAAAGTGGTCTTAAAAAGATCTCAAAAAGTCAAAATTTGTACTTAAGCACCTAACATGCTTTACTATTTTTCGAACGTAATTTTAGAAAGTAGAATGGAGGGGAGATGATGCAGGGCAAAATGTTGCCCTCCTTGGTGGCTTTTGTTCCTCTGTGTCTTTGTAGGGCTTGCACTTGCTCAGTGGAGCACGGCGTTTAAGTGGGCCACAAGGGAGTGCCTGAATGGTGAGGCAGGAGAGTGTGTGTGTTTGTGTATGTGTATGTGTAGGGGGTTGGGGTAAGGCAAGAGCTTTTTTTTTTTTTTCATTCCTCATTTAGGTGGACTCAGTAGGGGCCATGTACGACAGCTTTCAAGCCACACTGTGGTACACAAGTGTTCTGCACATTCTTCCTTCTCCACAAGGCCTTTTTTTGGTGTTGGACTGCATGTCATGACATTTTTTTCAGCTTGGTAGTCTGACTACAACGGCTTCTACACTTAATGTTAACAGACGTCTAGTTTGTTACAACCTCTTTGCCAAATTTGGCCTAATTTACTGTGCTGTCAACCCGACACATCGTATCAATGTATGCCTGTGTGTTAAACCCTGAAGCAAGACGGTCAGAGTAGTCCAGCAGGAGGCAGAAGTCATTGTCAGCTCAATATCAGTGCCCCTGTGCGTGTAAAGAGAATGCTTGTTTCCCCTGAAGACTGCTCTCCTTTGTTGTCCAATCAAGAGTTATTTAACCGAAAAAGTAAAGAAACACCTTTGGCCTAAGTGAAGCTTGTATGATACTGAAGATAAAGGGTAGGGAAAGGTTTTCCCAAGAGAGATTCAGAGTTGTTAGGAGACACAGCTTAATTAACCAAGAGAGGTTTGTTCACGGAAACTGCAATGAGGTGGAGGAGGAGGAGGAGGAGGAGGTGGAGGTGGCGGCCTTCTCCTGCAAAGTAAAAGTGGTTAATGATAGTCATACAATCATTAAAACAACCATGAGGTCCCCACCACTATCTATGTTTGCGACATCTATCTTAAAATAGTTCTCGAGGGTCTAAAATGTGCCAAAGCGCAATATAACTTACATTAATAGTAATGACAATATGACGCACGGTGTTGGTCACTGTTATCAAGTAAAGACGTTCATAAATGAGTCAACTTGCTAGTTGTTCTCAGCATTGATTCTGGAATGTCTATCTGGAGTAAAACAAAGGCTCTAAAGGTGGCTACTGACAGAGCGAAGAGAAACAGCATTTATTTGGAGTTTGTTAAATATTAACCGGTTTTATAGCTGTGAATGTGGAGACAAGAGCATGTGGCACTGATGCATGAGGCTCTCTGTACATTGAGTACCACAAGGAAGGGACAGGTGCTTGGCTGGAATTGCTTTAGAGCCGCTTTAGCAGTATTGATTTGGGCCAGGCAGACAAACCTATGCCAAAAAAAACTTCATTATGTCTACATTCATATCTTCCTTAAGGGTAATTTTATGTTGGAGTAAACAAATGTTGAGGCCAGTTACTGGATGGTTTACTCTTGATTTTTTTTCTCCTGCTGTTTGACAGATTTTTTTTTCCATTTAAATGTAACATGTAAATGTTCGGTCAAATCTTTGACACCATGTGAGAAGTATCTTTGTGCAATTGCCTTTCAAAGTTTCCTCATCATATCATATTACACCTTCACCTGGTGGGCCTCAACTGCTTTATCCTCACCACATGAGAAACTGTAGCAGGTTTACAGTGCAGTTCTGTTTTTCAGGCGCCATGCAGACCCCTGAAGCAGGCGCTGACTCCACCTCCACTGTCCCCCTCCAGACCACTGTGCCTGTCCAGCCTACCGGCTCCACCCAGCAGGTGCCTGTTCAGCAGCAGGTACACACAGCCTCTGTGCGTGTGTGCGTGCGCACACGCGTGCGTGTGCAATCAGTCTCTTTATATGACTCTAGTCTGCTTAATTGAAACTATTCCAATTTGTCTTACCAGGCCCAGACTGTTCAACAGGTTCAGCATGTTTACCCAGCACAGGTGCAGTATGTGGAAGAAAACAGTGGCGTCTACACCAACGGCAACATGTGAGTCAGTCTGTTTACCAGTTCTACTGCGACGCCTCTTCACCAACATTAGTGCTAGCTAGATCTCTGCAGCCTCTCTTTCTCCTCTCAAGTCTCTTCACAACACCATTCATGTCACAAACACATGATGCCAGTGGGCGGTGCACCATGCACTACTTTATTTATTTGATTTTTTTTTAAGGGGTGCGCATTTGTGTGTTCAATTATGCTCAGTCACCTGAGCGTGACCAGAAGTAGGTCTGTCTGTTAAGTGCTGAGGCTTTGCCAGGGTCCCCAGTGTGTGAGGAATGGGGTTACACACACACTCCACTAACAAGACCAAGCTGTGTTTGTCCTACTGTGATATATACACAAATACGCAATATGAACTCTGCTGCTGGTGGAAACATTCGAGTAAGGGATATTGTCTGAGTCAGTGCTTAGACATCATAAGAAATACATTGGAAATACATAAGCTGAGTACCAGGCCTGTGACTACGTACCAGATGGGTCGGATTTACCATGTGGGCTCAGCATGCAGGAGATGAAACACTATCAATACACAATTAAGTATGTGTTTGTGTGATTGGCAGTTAACCTGACACAATCACTGTCTGTTACTGCAGGATACTTAACATACTGACTCTACCATTCAGGATTAAATACATTAAACCTGCAAATAAATCATCAATAATAAATCATCAATATTTAAAACATTCCATGGACTGCGGCAGTGCTAAAATAAAGAATAGTTCCTGAAAATATATTAATTCATATTTTTATCTCGTTTAATTAATACATAATATACCTGATTGAAACAGACTCCAGAAAAGCAGAAACTATATTTAACTTAAAAAAGGAGCCCTTCATATTAAACCGCTATCATTCAGAATTTCTGCTTATGCTTTATAATTAATTTCTGTGATTACTCTTATGGCCGTTCTGTCAATTGAAGTCACCCTCAAGCAGCATTTTCTGATTTTTATTAGCACACATGAACCACAGTTCAACAGTATATTAAAAGCGAACTTATGAAATCAGTTTTATTTAAATCATCAGTATTTTTTTAATACGATTCAGGCATTATTCCAATTCCAATTTCTCAGTCCCATCCTTCATGCAGATCTAATTAGGGCAAATATCACTGCATGGGAAACACCACTGACAGTGCACTGTCAAATAAGTTATTTCTGTATTCATCTCTTACTGTTGCAGTTGCTTCCCTGTGTCATGTTTTTGTCTCTTTGCTGGGAATGCTGCCCAGTCACACTAATCAATGTGTTATGGTTTCGGATAGTAGCGTCATCCTGGCAGTCTGATTGGTCAAAGATCCAAGACAAATGTGCTGATTATTCTCATCATATCAAACTTGCCATGCTTTGTTTTTGTTTTTTTTTATATTCCAATTCTTTTTATGTTTTCTCTAGTATGTTAGTTGAAGAAAATGGAAAGCTTCATTGCACATTCAGTCGTTACCAATGTATAAACAGCTGACATCCTTGTCTTCATACCTTCATCCTTGTTGAATCACATTTTTTGTCACAATGAGTAATGCTAAGCAAGCAGTAATCTCAGTGCGTGGATCATCCCAGTCTATCCCTTCTGAGATTCATGGGTGCTGTGGAACTGTTAAAGGACACAAAATATCACTGACAAAACACACAATATCACTACTAATTGCTTTGACAAGCAATTGATTCCATTTTCATAAATGTAAGCTTTCTTTGACCCCTTTTCCTCTCATGTTTACCAGTTGTTTGGTGTCAACCACTAACCTCTCATCTGAACAGAAGAACCTACTCATACTCAGAGCCGCAGCTGTATAGCCAGAACAGCGGAGGGAGCTACTTTGACACACAGGGCAGCTCATCGCAAGTGTCCACTGTGGTGACATCTCATGGCATGACCAACAATGGAGGAGGGGGCAATGGGGGAATGAACTTGGGCCTGGCAGGAGGCCAGGTAATCAGCAGCAGTTCCGGGGCTTACCTCATGGACAACGCTGGACCCCACCCTGCCACCCAGACAGCACGAGCATCACCAGCCACTGTGAGTGTACGGATCTTTGGGTTACTCATCTGCCTGAGCCTGGCTGCATGTGTTTGTTGACAGTAGGACCGTTAAATTATGAAAATGTCCAATTAAAATCAACTGAATAAATACATTTTTAAAAAGAATTAACTGCCGGGCACTGCAAAGTTGTATCACACACTTTAAGCAACACTTCTAGTTTTATTCCATTTATTTCCATTTTTTTATGTGGGTCTGTAAGCCCTTTGAGACATTGTGTGTGATATTGGGCTATACAAATAAACTTGACTTTATTGAGTCCACGCAGCTGTTATAGATTTCAGTATTTAACATCAATAGTGTTGTGTTTCAATACATACACATAGTTTACGCCATTTCTTTGTAATATGATGACAAGAAAAGAACTTAAAATGATGCTGTGACTGCCAAACTATGCAAATGGGAATCATGGCTGAGTTTCAAAGACTTGACCAGTGTTGTAGGAGTTGCAGGCTGTCTGTGAGAGGTGAGGTAGACATGTGATGACATGTAAATCTCACATGGAGAAAGGCAGTGATGAAAGAGAAAAATGCAAGACCATTTCCCACGACCGTAAAGGGTGCTGTGGTGCCCAGAAATCTGTGGCCAAATCACACTGATCCACTGTCCCAGTCTGCTTTTTGAACACTGACCTATTTGGGGAGCTGTTGTAGCGAATCCTCGACTTGTCTGCCATGTGTTTATTCAAAAAAGTGTTTCCATTTGTCACCTTTTTGATGTACTTCTGCTGTGCTTGGGTTTAATGGCGCTTGCTTTGGGATCTTTCCTGGACTTCCTTTATTTTTGCTTGCTGCCAGTATTGTTATTTTACAGCAATTTTTTCTCCTCTTCAGTTTGTTTTTATTTTTCTCTCTCTTACATTTTGTTGTCTTCTGCTTCATGGTTTGTCAGATTGAAATGGCGATTGAGACACTCCAAAAATCTGAGGGTTTATCCAGTCAGAGAAGCTCGCTGCTCAACAGCCATGTAAGTTGCTTTTATAAATGCTTGTGCCTTATCTTACCTTAACTTTTGCTAAGCTCACTCTCTTTGTGTTCTGCCTCTTACAACTCTCTTTACATTTCACTTTAGTCTGGTCCCAGCTTGTTTTAATTACGGTTATTATTGCTTTAATTCATTGGCTGCTTTCAGTGCTTCCACAGAGTTGCAGTACAGTCGCAGTAAGATTACTGTCTGTTGGTTTGAGTTGTAACCATGGGAGTTTGTCTAGGCGGGTGTGTGAATCAGCATGTGTTCCCTTAAAGCTCCAGTGGCTGTTGGACAATTACGAGACAGCAGAGGGTGTAAGTCTACCACGATCCACTCTCTACAATCATTACCTGCGCCACTGCCAGGAACAGAAACTGGACCCCGTCAATGCAGCCTCCTTTGGCAAACTCATCCGCTCCATCTTCATGGGACTCCGTACAAGACGCCTCGGCACAAGGTGATGACACCAGATGAAAAACTACATGCACAAATTGTACAAATTGTCTGACCTTTGAGGCGTTTAAAGAAAGAACACACGTGCAAATTCTACGCTTCACCACTCGTATCACTGTGTTCACTTTTGTCTCTATCTTGCAGAGGGAACTCCAAATATCATTACTATGGTATACGAGTGAAACCAGATTCCCCGCTCAACAGGCTACAAGAGGACATGCAGTATATGGCTCTCAGACAACAGCCTGTACAACAAAAACAGAGGTACACACACACACACACACACACATACTGACACACCCATACAGACATACTGCACATACAGACAGACATGCATGCAGGCTTTTGATAAACATGCTGAGGAATGCCATGTGACTGCAGGTTCAAGCCAGTGCAGAAGTTTGATTGTGGCTCTGGAGAGAACTACTCAGGTGGAGGCCAGCACCTCCCCAGTGCAGCAGAGCAGACAGTCATCGCACAGAGCCAGCACCACCAGCAGTTCCTAGGTCAGCTGTTTTACTTTTTTTTACTGTGTGCATGTCTGAATCTGATTATTTGTTTGTGCCTGTCATGGTTTACACATTTTTGGATGATAAAATCGTCCTATCCTTTGTTGTTGTTGTACAGTTTTTATGCTGTTTTTATGTTTGATGATAATTATGTCATAAATCACGTTATTGCCATGCCAAACTATGAAAATACAACCCTCCATGTCTGTAAAAGTCTTAGAATATTAGTTAAAGACAAACCTAATTCAAGCATTAGACTTTTACCCAACCAGATTGCTTAGACAGAAATGTAAATACATTCAAAAGTCAGCATAAATTTGACACTAATTAGATATTTATTTTTTTTATAATGATTTATGAGTTTGGGCGCTGATTTTGAAGTACAGCAGTGTATAATGTGGACAAAGAGATGTTTGTCCACATTATACACTGCAAAATAACAGCATATCCAAACGTATGACACAATAATGCAGCGTGAAGGACACTGACTATATTGAATTCTTAAATGGTTCAATATATATCAATATATATATATATATATATATATTCTGACTAAACCGTTCTTTTGACCACCAAAAGATGCATCGCGGGCACTACCTGACTTCATAGAACTGGACCTGGGACAGAGCAATACAGAGAACATCAGCCCTGAGGATGTGAAAGCGCTCCAGTCCCTTTACAGAGAGCATTGTGAGGTTAGATTTCTCTTTTCATATCTATTGCAAAGTCTGTCTAAGCGTAATTCCCAGCAGGGCTGAGGATTGGACCCCCATCACTGATAAAAAAAGCCATCATCCAATCAATTTGGTGGCATTTACTGATACAGTGTAATCAATGTGACAAAACTGGACATTCTGACTGTACAGTTCCCTTTGTTAATGTAAAGCAGCAGTATTTTAGAATGTGCTTCTTAAATATTAATATTTTCAGTTTTGTTATTGAGACAAAAATGCATCATTGTCATTGTTTTATGTGAATTTTCTTTGGCGTTTGACATTTTGGCAGATTTGAGTACAGCTGAACGTAACAGCTGATGCACTGAATATGGTAAATAACAAATTTAATTAAATACATTGGATTAATGTGGGGTTTTGTGACATCTGCTGGTTGTGTGCATTTGTTTAGGTATAAAATTAGCCATGCTGTCCTTTACTTCTTTTGCTCAGATGGGAGTAAATCTATAGATTTATAGCGTGTATGAGAGAGAATTAAGGCAGATTAAGACTTGTGTGTCGCAGCAGTCAGTGCCAGTTTACAGAGAAAACAGAAAACTCAGAAAATACAATGTTTACATTTCCATGTCACAATTTATATTAAGACTCAAATTATTTTGTTGGATTAACAGTGAAGCATATTTGAAAACTACAAACTATAAACAGAGACTGCTAGCTTCTTGGTCATACGGTCATGTGAAAATATTAGCTGGTATTTCCCCCCTTGGCTGAAATAATCTCAATTACACATTTCCCTTAATTGTCTACCAGTCTCTGACATCCACTGGGAGAACTTTTTCCCACTCCCACATGTAGAATTCTTTCAGTTGTGTGATGTTTGAGAGGTTTCTTGCATGCATGACCCATTTCAAATCACCCCACAAGATCTCTTGACTTTGCCATTGTAGAAGTCTCCATTTCTTTCTTTTGGACCATTCCTTGATGGATTGACTGAAATGTTTTGAGTCATTGTCATGACCATGGTCCACATCTGCTTCAGCTTTAATTTTCGGTATGAGGTTCTTGTGCTCAAATTCTGTCTTTGGTTCGTGCCAAACTTGTCTTCTGCTACTATGGCCAAATAATTCAAATTTGGTTTAATCTGTCCAAAGTTCATTGTTCCATAAATCGCGATCTTCTTAAATCTCTTTCCTGTCTCTTATGCACCCACAGCCTTCTTTCTGAAGGCATCTCGATATTGTTAAAATTAAGATCAAAAAGACAATTTTATTTCATCGGGTGTCCAAATATTGAAGAGCAATTAGCCAGGTGCAATTCTGAAATGAGCGTTCACATTCCATCTTGTAGTGTTTTCAGTGGCCACAGCAGAGGGGAAAACACTGCGTGGCCTTCTTTTGATGTTTATCATGTGGTGGTGCATCGTTGTCTTTCTGGTCTGCTACTTAGGAGGACAGACATGCCCACGAGTTGTTGTGTGGAGGGATGTACTAGGAACGAGGCAAAAATCTCTGAACTGGGTTTTTATGTAATCCCAAACTGAAAATCAGAGCCCTGAAGATGAACAAAGTGGATCTGAGACACAGCATGGGAGGGAAACCAATGGTTTTCAAAGGGTTGTTTTGGTTGCCTGAGCATAACAGAGCTCTAAACTGTTGTTTGTTCTCCTTCCCTTCCATGCCTTGGAGAAATAATCCCACTGCGTGGCCAGAAGTGAATACTGTCCAAATGCTTTAGTGTCATCCTCAAACTGACAAACTCAGTTTCCACATTTTCCCAGCCATTGCCTGCTGAATATTCAATACAACAAATTCCTGAAAAATATACTCGCTATCCTCATGTGAAACCATTTGGTTTTGTTACAGGCTATCCTGGATGTGGTCGTCAACCTCCAATTCAGCCTAATTGAGAAGCTATGGCAAACATTCTGGCGTTATTCCCCTCCTGACTCTGTAGAGGGAGCCACTGTAACAGAAAACAGGTGAGGTCAAGCTGATGGCCATGTTTTCCCGTTAATATTTTCATTCCTAGCTGTTGTCCAAAATAAATCCTATTTACCTCAACACATTTAAAAGTAAAGATTTAACAATTACGTGATTGAGATGATACGGAGACATCTTTGTGAGCATGTTTTGTTCGTTCCACAGCAGTGTGAGTGAGATTGAAGCCCGGTTGCCCCGTTCCCAGCTACTGGTACTGTGCAGAAATGAGGCGGTACTAAAATGGATGAGCACCTGTGACCATCTAATGTACCAGGCGCTTGTGGAGATCCTCATCCCTGATGTCCTGAGACCCATTCCCAGTGAGACTCTCTAACAGGCAGCTCTTGACTTTACTCATTTGTGTCAATAGTGTTGCTTTTACAGTCAAGTCATATTTTGTCTCTTACAGGTGCCTTGACTCAAGCCATCCGCAACTTTGCCAAAAGCCTGGAAGGTTGGCTAAATAATGCCATGAATGCCATTCCACAAAGAATGATCCAGACCAAGGTTTCAGTTTGACAGAGATATGATGAATACGTTCAAATACCATTTTTCTGTTGGCATATTGACTATGATACCTTGTGTTTTTTCTTCTGTCCACAGATTGCCGCTGTTAGTGCCTTTGCGCAAACATTACGCAGATACACATCTCTGAACCACCTGGCTCAGGCGGCACGCGCTGTGCTGCAGAACACCTCACAGATCAACCAAATGCTGAGTGATCTCAACCGTGTTGACTTTGCTAATGTACAGGTCAGAGGAGCGTTCTGTATTAGCAATTACTTGGTAAAAAAAAAGGACTGTGACTGTAGCTATCATCTGTTGTGAGCTCCATCAGATCCAAAGTGTTTATATTTACTTTCCTCCTCTCCTACTTGCTGAATCCACGTATTCATGTTGCTGTGCAGGAGCAGGCATCGTGGGTGTGCCAGTGTGAGGAGGGAATGGTTCATCACTTGGAGCAGGACTTCAAGGCCACATTACAGCAGCAAAGCTCCCTGGAGCAGTGGGCAGCGTGGCTCGACAACGTGGTTACTCAGGTGCTGAAGCCCTACGAGCATCGGCCCAGTTTCCCCAGGGCAGCCCGACAGTTCCTGCTGAAGTGGTCCTTCTACAGGTGTGCACAGAAACACGAACGTGCAGAATTTTCTAAAAGTGAAAACAAGCCCTCTAAAGATGTTTCGTCCCATTTTTGCCAGTTCTATGGTGATCAGGGACCTGACCCTGCGCAGTGCTGCCAGCTTTGGCTCTTTTCACCTGATCCGCCTGCTCTATGATGAGTATATGTTCTACCTGGTGGAGCATCGTGTGGCCCAGGCTACTGGAGAGACACCCATTGGTGTCATGGGAGAGGTAAAACCATGGCTTTTGTTTTCTTTGTTCAATGTCATTTCACAGTGATTCAGAGTTTATAAAATTAATAGGGCTGTCACCATTATAATCAGAAATAATAAACTACTCAATTTATAAAAATAGATTAAAATTACACAAAATGCACAGGCAGCACCTGATCCAGCACTAAGCTAACTTCTCTGCTGTGACAGAACACAACTGAGCAGAAACTCAAAGGTGTACTACACATTTAAAGCTTAGGCAACAACTGTTACTCCATTTGGAAACTTTATTCTACCCAGTGCTTCAGTTTTTGTTTTTGTTTTTGAGTAAGGAACTGACTTCATGCAAAATCCATGCATTGTATTCACCCTACAAATTAATCATATGCATTATTGATACACATTGAACAGAAAATTACCTCTTTTTAGTCCGTTTTTGTAAACTGTCAAAAAGAAACTACCCCAAACTACAATCCTCTAAACAAAATTAGTCTTGTATCACATTTCTTTTTTTTTTCAAATGGAAAATATGTCACTTAAAGCTCCTGTACTTCGGTTGACAAAGTTTTTCTCTGTTTTCAGTTCGACAGCCTCAACACCCTGTCCCTCACTAACATTGACAAAGGTATGTGGCAATAATAATATTGGTATAAAATTGTGAGCTGACTCTGATTACAAATGTACTGCAAAGATTTAAATAAGAGCTCAACACCTATTGGTAATAAATCATTCAATAACATTAGTTGCGTATTACATACATTATATATATAGATATCATCACTGATTTGGTATCAAAATGGTTTCTGCTATAAGAACTGCTGGATATTTACATACATAAGATGCATACAGACATGAATAACAGTAGACTGATCTGGACCATCAGGACACCGTGCTGTTTAATATTTAAGACGCCAGTGGCAACTTTCACCGTTTTCTCTCCAGATGAAACAAGCGGCATGGACAGCGACTTAGAGGAAGACACAGAGGAATCCGGGGAGCCTCTCGCCAAGCGGGAGAAGTCAGAGCACGAGGTCATACAGGTGATCCAGGTTGGGGCGCTCGAGGACGGATCTCACCCTGTGGTGGGCGTCGTCCAGCCAGGAGTCCTCCACTCACTGCCCCAGCCCCCACAGGACCACACGGAGCACATCTTAGCTCCCTCTGCCGGTACTCCCACCATCCGCCACTGCAGCGCCACAGGCAACACTTACGCCTCCGTCTGAGGGTCTGGGGACACACAGCTGTTTCTCTCTCACTCTTCACATATCTCTCTTTCTGTAAGTCCAGTTGTGTCCCTCTCTCTCTATCTCTCTCTCTCTCTCTCGTTCGCTCTCATGCGTTGTGTCTGTCTGCACTGCGTGGACACATTTTCCCCTCTGTGATCAGTGGAGGGAAATGATACTCATTGGGGTGGGGGGGGGTTCCTTTCCCTTTGTGTGTACAGACAGGTTCAAAGTCGAAGGGAATTTTATTTAACTACTGATGTCTTAAAGCTCAAATCCAAGTCACTCGTCCCAGTGAGCAAAAGAAAAAAAAATTACTCCAGACCGAATACCACAGTCTTGTGTAATGTACATAGTTTTGCTGTACTTTCAATTGGTATTACCCAAAAAATCATGGTGCTATTGTCTTTTATTTCCAGGTATCCCTTCTAATTTTAATATAATTTATGTCAACATGCATTCTAATTGCTGATAGATTTCTTGCTGAACGAGTTATTTTCAGTATTGTATGTAGCTAACAAAGGGATGACTTTCTATGTATGTATGACATTTAAGATAAAAAAAAAAAAAAAAAGAACATTCAGGGGACACTTTTGTCTCTTGTGTTTGATAATTACACCGTAGCCACTCAACCACTGACAGCTTTTAGCCACACAGAAAAAGAAGCCCCAGAAGAAACGTCTGTGCTGCTACTCGTGTGTATAGAAATGAGATTGAAAAGACAGGCTGTACAAAACCACTTCCTCAGTGCTAGCTTTTCTATGCACTCAGTGCATCGTGTCCTGCTTGCCTTTGTCCGTTATAGACGCTCTGTAGTGTGGTTGACGCTATAATCTCTGGATTCTTATGTATTTGCAGTTTCTGTCTTATTGGAATTTCTTTAGTTCACCAAGGACCAAAAACAAACCGACAAAAGGAAACTAGGAGATGGAGCCATTTCGGCCGCTCAAGAGCTGTTTCCCGCCCCACAGTGCCATGTTGCAGAGCAGAAGGAATGTCAGGGATTTAATGTACCTCGGCTTTATCATAGTGCCTTATTCCTTAAATGCAGCTGTCCTTGTAGTCCTGACTGTGTGGTCTAGAGAGCCCACAGCCCCTCTGTGTTGCCCCAGCCACAGATTTTTGGCTTTCTGGTGACTTGCGGCTGGATTTGGGCTGGCTCATCAGTGTTGAGGCCAAGGGATGCAGGCACAGACATATCTATTGATTTCTCTGGACCAGCTCTGCTCAGCTTATCGTGGTCTTTAGCCTTTCTCCTGCTCTCACTCTGCCCTACTGAGGCCTATTCTTGCATTTGTCGTTGCTATCGGGTGAAGTGTGCGTGAGAACACGGATGCCTCGTTCTGCACTTGTTTTGTTTTGGTTTTTTTTTTGGTTTTTTTGTGTGTGTGTACCAGCTGTATATGCCTGTGTTTATGTGTGAGTGTGTGTTGGAACACATCCATCAGTCACCCTACCTCAAACCAGTGGTGCCAGCCCTTTGACTCGTGCAGCACAGTCACCAAACTTTATTGCACACGCCCACCACTGTACTGCACAAATCTCAACGTGACAGAGAAAATCTGCATTGCTTTTCTCTCACCTCTGTTTTAATTTCCATTTTATCCCATAAAACACTTCATCTTTTGTTCCCTGCTGAAAGATCATGTTTGTACAGTGGACCAAAAGTAGATATTTTCTGATATTCAAAGAGATAAATATATATATAGTATATATAAAATGAAACACTGCATATATTTGTTGCTTTTTATGTGGTGGATCTGATTGTTTATATGTGATTGTTTCTTTCAGTAGCTCCTTTGTAATTAGCTCATAGACTGAAATGGCAAAGGCATGGGGACTAACTTCTGATACATTAGACAACAGCTATACTTGAACAGTTATTGCCTTCTATGTTGTGAAGAATTTGAGATTAATCCTCTAAATAGGAACATTTTGGTATCAACTTCTTTTTTCCATTTTGGTTCACGCTTGTGGACGTCTGTCCACACACTTTTCTCTGCATAAATATTTATTTATTGATATTTATTGTGTTTTTGTTGGGTTTATCGATGCTTTTCTTATGCACCTGTATCTTGGAGTTGTCATTATGTTATAACACGTGATGACTCCTGAATCATACTACTGCAACGGGCAGACTTGCTGTACAGAAAAGGACTGGTAGATGTTCTTGTTTTATTCGAAAAGTTGTATATGGTTTGATCAATGTCAGAGATGGTTGACATTTAATTTGCTAATTGTACTTACAGTCCTTCAGGCTCAGTCACCAGTTAAACGTTTCTTTACAAAGGAGTTTTGAGTGCCTGTGTGGTAAAAACGTACATGGAACAGATCAATTAAACTCAAAAGCAGCTGATCAGTAAATTTCCCCATTCATCCAGATGTTTTGATTACAGCATCACATCACACAGCCCTCCCCTGATCCTACGAGCTTACCAGTCCAAAAGCTGAACACACAGATTTGGTTCTTGGAACAATTTGGCTGTAAGATATTTTGACAACAGATTAGAGGAACGCCCAAGTCATTTCACATTTACATGCATGTTGTGCATGTAAAACTTCAGTTATACTGCGATTAAGGCCACAAATCAACTTTTTCTAATGCCATGTCACAGACCTACATTATGCCATTGGAAATCAATATACACAGGCAGGTAACCGTCTCATGAGTATCACAGTGAGGACACATATACTGCGGTTACACCAGGCATCATCTATACTTTACTAATTCCATCCTTGCCTGCTCATGCCAGCCTCAGGTCAGCAAATTTGTGACTTGAGTCCATACAGACTTCCGTACCTTTGACCCTGGATATATATTTGCTATAGCGCACATCGTGACTTGATTGGGACTGAAAAACCAAAGGATTTGAGACTTGATTTGGACTTGCCTGACAGAACACTGACAAAATGTGTGATTTGGTCCCACGTTTCTTGCCTAAAGTGGTTTTATCCATTTCCCATTGAGTCATTTTTACAACATGGATCTCGCCCCCGTTACAACACTGTAGATGTTACGTGTGTTATTTTGTGCCTGGAGTAAAACTGTTAAAAATCTATATATATTTTCTTTAAAGCTTAATTTTGTGATTTAGGATTGTAAGTGCTTTCTGGTCTTGCACGTCTCCTGTGTGCTGCTAGAAACCGTTTCTTTCTGCCCGTTTTATTCATATGTGCCAGACAGCGATTTAGCTTTCCTCATCTCACAGTCTGCCTGGTAATCACTGGACTGAAGTTAATGCTGCCAACACTAATGTCTCTTTATCTCAGTGTCTTTAAAATTGAGAGATAAGGTGGGGTTCTTTTTGTAACAGTGAGTCCTTTGCATATGAGCCCGTTTCTATCCAGAAAACTTAAAAAAACAAGCTAAGAAATGCCTCTCCTGCTGTACAGTATGGCAGCTTCACTGACCCATAGTAGACTCCAGTGCCTTTAACTCAGCCTGGCCGGAGCCGACGGCCTCTGTGACCGTTGGTCTCTTGCAGGCTACAGATTGAGGCTGTCACAGCAAATGTTTCATTGCTGCCGCTGAGAAGACACCAGAACGATATTCTCCTCAGACTGGGAAAAAAAAAAAGTTTCCAGATTCTCTCATCAATGTGACACCGCAAACACCGCTGACTAGTTTACGTGGTAGATTAGACCTGCAGGAGGTTTTGTTGTACAGAACAATGAGAGTTACCTTTTATCACAATCGTGATTTCTTTCTTCACATGATATTTTCTGAATGCTGTGTTCCGTTTGAGATTTGTAACTGGATGTTTCAAGTGCCATTTGACAGTCTCGTGAGTCATGGCCATCTGTAGCACGCTCTGATGCAAGCACAAGCATTTGGCAGTGGCATTTTGGGAAGGTCTTTCTTTTTCACCCTAGACAAAAACATGTTATGTATATATCAAAACTGAAAAGTATATTTATTTGTGTCCTAATTATGTTTTTTTTTTTGTGAACATTTTATCAGATTCGTTGGCTAAAGTGCTTTTGTGATTTCTTTTCCTCTTTTTGGATAATGTATAGTATCTAATATAATATATACACAAAAATTTCATGTGACTTTCTTTTTGTGTGCCGTTAAGTTTACTTCATATACTGTATCTTCTGAATTTGGCAAGCAAACCAATGCGTGTAGGGTGATTTGTATTGTGAATTTTACATAAAAAATGAGGACAATTGGGGGACTTTTATATTTATAAAGACGTTATCATTTAGTGTGTCGTATTGATGAATATAGAAACTATTAAAGACACATGTAGTTTGGTTTTCTGAATATTTCAGACCTCAGCTCAGGCTAGCTTCTTAGTGTTGTTTTCTTAAAATTTGTGACTTGTCTTTGCAGTAATAAACTTTTTCTTGTTCAAACTCGGAGTTACTCGTTTTTTTCACGTTTTAGCCCAAACCCTAATTTTAGCAATTTAACAAAAAATAAATAAATTAGCCCATTAATTTTATTCAACCATATTGATACATAAAACCAATTTCCATTCAAACTCAGTGTGGATGCCGAATGAATGACACAAAGATGAATAACAAATTGCATTTCCTGGACATTTTACAGCATTCGCTTTTCCTTAAATAATCATGATCAGAATGGTCACTAAAAGTAACAAAACTGTATAGAATACTGCAATAGGTGTATGTAAACAAGAGATCCAAATACAAAAAAGAATCGTTCTGTCTATATGGCCACGCAAAAGCTCAACTCAGTTGAGAGCTTTTACAGGCGACACAACTCTGAAATAACTAGTCCAATTTCTTGTGTTTCACCTTTTGGAAGGTACGTTTGGCATTTATATGGCTTACTCTTCCTTTCACAGTTCTTCTCTCTTAAATTTATCTGGAATATGTCATAAGTGTCATCCAGCAAGTAATGAACTCTAAATAAGTGACAAGGAAGCATTTCAAACCACATTTTCCTCTGATCTCACCAATGTCATTAGCAACAAAAATGTTTCTTCAATGATAGGAGATAGTATGGATACAACTCGATCAAACAAGACTGAAAAAAAATTAAAAATACTTAAATTAAAGTGCTAATGGTCACTAGACGGGCATCTAATTACAAAATGTGTGAAAAGTTACACCAAGAAGATGTATGACGGTTACATGTTTCTTTTAATACTCTAAATAAGTCTTGTTTTTTTTTGTTTTTTTTAAAAGCATCAGCAGAAAATACTTCACAATGTCATGTCAACGATCATAGAATAATGGAACAATTTAATGGTTTCAAAACACTGAGGTCAGTTAAAATGGGCTTTTGAAATGCTCATTAAGTCATTAAAAACAACTATTCAAAGGGGAATATATACCAAAAAAAACACATCAAAGTAACGTCAGCCTTGAAAAATATTTAAGATTACATCTCGCAAGTACAGGAATACTGAATAACATAAATGTCCTGATCTGTGAGGGGGGAATAGGTGGGTGAGTAGTGCAGTACGGGTGGGTCACCACTTGCATGAAGCCACATCAGCCCAGAGCGTTAAGGAAGGACGACCGGGCCGGCAGTACACACTGACTGTAAAACAAAGCTGGTGTATTCATGCAAGGAAAACACACCAACTACGTACAGTTAAAATGTTTTAACCAAAACTGAACAGCCCTAAAAAAAGAAGGTTCTTCCGCGCATGTGATAGTAAAATTCTGGAGTCAGATTTTTTAACACTTTCTAAACATTTTGGATCCAAACACTGCAACAAACATTTAATTCACTGCTACTGTGAGGATTTTGGATTAAAAATCTTTGCTCAGAGCGCCACAGCATGCTGTCAGCTGGAGTTAATGAACAGCATCGTGTTTTATGTGCGTGTCCCTGGGCTGCATGTTTACATTGAACTGCTGCTCTTCCCAGCGTGACTCACAAACACCTCCAGCATGACGTCATTTAGCAGTTTTCAGATATCACAGCGCTGAGGATGACAGCAGTTTGTTCGCGTGTACTACCGGCCCTTACATCCTTGTTCCTGCTCAGCTCTGCAGTGCTCCTCAAGTCCCACAGACCCATGTGTGGAGTGGTGCGTAAAAGTACAGTCTGAGTGGTTTTTTTTTTGGGACAGTTTGTGTCTATTACCTCAGTCCAGAGGTTGCGGGTCGGCTATAGGCATGGTGTGCAGAACTTCATCCAGCAGTTGTAGAGCTCGGTGTAAATGAATCTCGATCCAGCAGGGTGTTTCTTTGATGCTTTGTCGTGGGTAGTCGGGCCCCCAACCTTTTACGAAGCTCATGCGCAGGATGCACAGCCTGCGCAGGTCATCGACCCCGATGCCTGCTGCGGCAGACAAACCTGTCAAGGAAACAAGTAGCAGGAAAGAGATCAATGTGGTGTTACAGGCCAAAGTCATGTAGAGACATGTTCATTAGAAACACCACGACCTCATTCACAAAGCCTTTGTAGAAGCTTTTGACCAACATTTCTAAAAACATACTCACAGTGAATGTACTCACTGTGGATATGTGTTCGCTTCTTTTGAAAAACTATCAGGAAATGTATCGTGACAAGAAGTATGAAATAAAATTAAAACAGCCTGCTTGGCCTACGAGTGTTATTGTGATGCATGCATCTTGATGTCATATGTCAAATATTCATATTCAAGAGGACACATTAAAACTCTTTGGGAGTCACCCCGTTTGTATTTTTAACATTAAGTGTCCAATAAATTATGATACAGAATGGCATACATAATTATTGTTCATTTGACCTGAATACCCACACAAAGATGTAAGCATTTAACCAGGGCAGATCATACTTTACAATGATTTATGAATACATTTGTTAGTGGGCGTTAAAGCAAAGAGGTGCAATGTCGAGCAGCATTTTTATATAGTAGCAATACGCATCCACTGTTAAGATGTCTTGATTCTAAAGCCAGGTGTAAGGCCGATTAGGTCCAACGTGGATGCCTGGAAATAAGATTGACTTTTTACATGAGCTCATACTAAGTCAAACTCTATGTAACAAATTGACTCAAATATCAGACAATATTGTACATGTCAAACAAGCTTCCACTAACTAATCGATGCCAGTACAAACTGCCTTCAAATACAATTTTGTGATTCAGCTTTACATGACAAAAAAAAGTGTCATTGGAACCATGGCAGTGAAAATGAGGAGAAAAGTATTTGTCTGTGCTCCTCAGTTAAGGACAGAAACAACACAATACAACTACAAATTACTCACCATGAGAATAAAGGTTCTGTATTAACAACAGTACTTGCACTGCCGTGAAGGGTTTAAGAGTTTATGATCATCACATTGTGACTGACGACACTGACAAAAACTTTGAGACACACAAATGTTATGGCACTTCAATCTGTGTCACAAGCAATGTGTGGGCCAGTGTTTGAGCCAAAGGAGACTGAAAACAAGCTGAATCTCTCTCGACCACAAATGTCCAGAAGATGACTGTAATCTTTCATGAAAGCAATAATAAATTCAATCAAATTCTCTGACAGGATTTAATCTTTTCAAAGATTTAATTTTCATTGCTGTGACTGATGGAAATTGCAGCAACTCTGCTTTGAACAAAATGAAGCACTTTCAGTTTGTGTAATGTTTGGAATCACAAAGATGTGAGCCCATTATGCTTCTGTGGCTTTTTACGCAACCTCTCTTAATTCCCAATGTGAATAAAATAGTGAGGACAAAAGGCGGTTTTTAACATAGCAACTCTTTGAGGGTGTTATGTATCGGCAAAATGTTACTGAAATAGAGGCAGTGACCACTTGTAAAACATTAACTGAAACTGCTGGCTGATACTTATGTTTGCTCTGTGGTTCATTCACTGACAAAAGTGTTTTCATTTTATAAGTGTTCCAACAAAGGATTGAAAATGGAATATATGAATGTATGGTAGCAATAATTTACATCTCAACATGGATAAATGTGAATGTCTCAATACCAATCCTACATGTCTCTCTTTTCAAAATGAAAAAAAAAAGATGTCCGTCATTTAATAATTCTTGCAGAGAGCAGACATAAGAAGTATGAGGAACACCTACTGATGGCAGGAGCGATGCCTCCCACAGAGCCTGGCCCAGGAATGTTTCCAGCCACTGCCGCTGCTTGAGCTGCAGCAGCTGCCTGAGCCGTTGCTGCCTGCTGCTGCATCTGCCTGTGGCACTGACGCAAGTCAAACACCTGACAGGGCACAAGATAAAAGCTGCATCAAGAATTCAACGGCTAGCATTTGATGTACTGTTTGCTCTAAACAGATTAATTACATCCTGTGACATGAAGCTACCTTAGGAGAATTGTATTTTGAAGAGATTATACTGTAATCTCACCTTGATGTAAGCACTGGGGTAAATCTTATGTACTGCATCTCCAGGGGCACGTCCAGCCTCTCGATCCAGGTAATAGCTCTGAACAAACACTGCATGATCACTCAAACAGCGCACCCACACATCTCCTTCCCCTTTGCACTCCAGCTGTACACCTTTGCCAATGTGAAGCCTAACAACGGCAAGATGAGAAGAAAGATTGTTAAAATTGTTTAAATCATACACTAAATATGCATGATGCACAACATGGTCTTACTACATTATGTGGCAGAATACCTGGCTCTTTCTATGTTCTCTGTCCTGTGGACGTTGCTCAGCTGACCCAAGCAAAATCGATCCCCTCCTGATGGATCCACATATCCATCAACTGTCACTATCGGACATGTGGATGGCACCTTAAATGTCTCCCCAACCTGAACGTCCATCTCAAAATAAGCAATGGAGCACCAGTATTCAGGAGCTGGACAAAAGAAAGTAATAAGTTACTATCTTCCAGGTTTGTTTGAGATAACTATGCAGGGTGTCAAATATCTACGTCTTGTTACTCACCAGGATGACTGGATATTGGGGGTTGGAAAGCAATTTCATTTGTAACCGGCCCTACAAAAGACAAAATTCTAAAGTTCACACTTTCTACATTGCCAATTTAAAATACGAAACATTTATTATTTAACACAACTTAAGGTATAAAATCTGTTGGTTTGATGCACTCACAGTAATGGCCTGTATGTGGCATGGGTGGATGATGCTGTAGGTGCCCGTTCTGATGTTGGGGCACTGCTGGAGTGAAGCTGCTGCTTCTGCTCCAGTTAGAGGGAGGATCTGTAAACATAAATTAAATAAACCAAACAAGAAAAAAAGCTTGAACGTCAATAAGTGCTACACAGCAAAGCACCAATGTGAATCCTTCAATGGATGTTAATGATTGACAGTCAGCTAGTGCGATCCAGTATTAGGAACAAACCAGTATTCCAATTTGTAAAGAGAATCATCACTTTAACACAAACTGATCAAAATTGTGCACATAAGTACTGAAAGCCGGACAATCATTTCATCCTGTGTGTGAAAATAGTACGTGTCTCACTTGAAGGTCCAGCAGTGATGGCGGAAAAAGCAGAGGTTGAAGCCGAGCTGCTTCCCTCTGGTGGGGGAAGTAGAGCTGGGCTGCTGAAACTCTCCTGTGGTCCCGGTCTTGAAGGGGGATGCTGGATGGTCTGAAGGTGGCTCTCCGAGCTGGAGTGAGACTGCTGGTTATCAAAATCATACTCGTCCTTTACCAAAAGCGGGCCTAGCAGAAAATGGTAGACACTGTTAAGACCAATGGCCATCCATAAAATCAGAGAAGCAAATGGCAGGGCTTTCTACTCTCCTGAGAAACTGGGTTACACTAATTAACACTTATTAGTAGACCAGGTTAATCAAGTACCGTGTATGTGTGTGTATGTGTGTGTATGTGTGTATGTGTGTGTGTGTGTGTGTGTGTGTGCGCGTGTGGCACGGTGAAACAGATGAGTGTAGAGGAACTTAATGTGACCATAAATGACAGCTAAAGTCAACTGAAAGTCCCAGACTGTCCTGAAATTAAACAAATGTACAAAAATGAGGTAAATAACATGAATAAGCAGCGCTTCAACGACGTCTTGCTGTCATTTATGGTCGTGCTGTTCTCTTCGTGGCAGGTGCTGATGCTCAGAGTGGCTTAAAAAACAACTTATAGGCATCTCAGTGTTCACGATATACTCATTTACTACATTCCACACACAAGAAGCCGCGATAGAGTATATACTAAATATCGCCCACCCCTAACCTGCAGTCAGTTTAATTGTCATTGCTGTTGATTGTATCTTTAGCAGGGTTGTTTTTCTTTAAACTTTAATCCCAAAATTAATTTTTGTCGTCCCCGATCCTTTTCTTTCACACTAAAGACGACGGGAGGTCGGCTTAATTTCGAGCCCTGCCAAGAAGACAATCATATTTTTCCTTACCTGAGCTTGAAAGGGTCAGTCCTGATAGGTCTGCAGAGGGAACCACACAAACAAAGTCACCATGTAAGTCACTGTAATACACTGTACGTGAGAAACTGCAGTATTTTTGAGAAGATCAATTTATCTTTAAGATTTTATTAACGCTGAGAAAATCTAATGTAGCCAAGCTATGATGTCTACTCACCAATGCCCGGGGAAACAACCCTCTCATAATGGTATGGGTTGACGCATACATTGTCACATTTCAGGTCAAAGGCATACTGGCAGTATTTCACATGCTTTAATTCATTCTTATGTAGATCAGGCCACCGCCACAGTCTGGCATAGACTACATGAGGAAAACCTTTGCGCCCTGCAACCTGAAGCACAAAGAGTGAGATGTAATGAATTGGACATCAGTGTACCTGTGGGATTAACAATATTCTTGTAGAATCAACAGAACTATGAGCTACTATACCTGCAGGCGTCCATCCAAAGTTCGTTGAATGGTAACACACTTGCTAGGATGGGCGCCATTGGTCGTGATGGCTGTGATTAAAGAATCCAACTCATCTTTCTTCTCCTTCAGCTTCTTGACCAGGCTCTCAATAGCTCGCTTGGCAAAGCTTTCACTCTCACCTCCCTGTCTGTGGCACATTAGGCTGTGCACAATACTCAGGCAGGCATCATTACTAGTGGGAGTGTTTGTGATTGACATCCTGCTTCTGACGTTTCAACTCGTAGGAAGATTTGCAGCTCTATCCTCTTTGTCTTTATAAGATGAAGCGCCAACGTGAAGCTATAGCACAACCCAGCTTTTCCAGCCTGAAAAGAAAAAAAGCACAAGTCTGTGATTGTCAGTATACTAAATATATCACACTGGACGACCAACAACAGCACTTTATGTCAAAGAGGTCCATGTTATTTAACCTATGAAACTCTGAAATAACCATCAATGAATCGTATATACTGTGTAAATATATATATATATATATGAGAGAGCGAGAGAGAGAGATTTTAAGGGATTTTAACTTACATCTTAAAACCTATGGGTTCCTGTGGTTGATTTAAAGGGTTTTTGTTTGTTTGTTTTATCTTTTTATATCACTTTTCTTCTCACTCCATTATTAATGGGATACTATTTTAAAATATATCCAAACCCCTTTAAATTATCTTGAACTATTTGATAATGTAATGTAATGAAATGATAGTGTACACAATACCAATTAATCTAACAGTGGTTAAGGTGTAAATATTACACGTCATTTCGAAATCAGAGGGAGCGTAACCTCACTCACAACGCCTCGAGTACAATTATACAATCTATGTTGACCTGATCTAACCCACAGTTATCCAATTTCACAGCTGACGCTCTATTAAACTATCGTTTAAATACCTTGTAGGAAAAAAAAAACGTTCTTTGGTTAATTTGTGTAATGTTGCTCAGCTAATGCTGAGTGGCGACCACTTAGCTCTAGGCAGGGTAAAAATCATTAGCTAGCAAAATGAGGACGCTTTCGCCACCTAACATGACCTGAAACAAACACAAAAGATTTGTATACTTACTGTGATTTCTCCACGAAATAACGTTAAATACAATGTTAGAAGATAAAAACCTGAACTGTTTTGGTCAGCTTCCTAGGTTTTTGTACGCTAACGAATATTGGCGTTACTTAGGCTAGCTAGCAATAAGCTAACAGCTAACATTGAAAGACGCTCATTTACTTCACGCTTGCTGCTAACGTTAAGCTTTTCTGAGAAAAAACACGATTTAACGCCCAAATCAGCTAGTTGGCTGTAAACTGCATCTGCATATTAGCCACCGGCGTGTGCTTATCTACCTGTGTGTCTTATCAGAGTTGTGTGAACGTGTAAAATAGGCTAACAACAACACGGCTGCTGAGCATGAAAATAAACCAAAAATTTCTCCCCACCCACCACGTTAACACTGCGCATGCGTGCGTTGTAAAAGAAGCAATGGCTCTGCCGTTTATTTTTGTCATGGGTTAAAAATAATAAATACTGTCAGTTTGAGACTACTATATTATTCATTATTCACAATGTCATTTAGATAGTTTTGCTACAACCATAATGAGTCGTTTTTACTCTTATCTGGGGGACAAAATGCTGACGTTAGTTAGAGAAAAAAATCTCAGAAGATAAAATCTTTTTCTCATAATTTTGCGATTAGGGTGCCAGATTTGTCATTTAAAGTATTGTATGTTAACCAGAACGTAAATCACTTACAATCACAAACCTTGGCCACACAGGTAGTAATTTTGTAATACAATTGAAATTCTATTTGTGCTTGTGATAACTAAACTGGGGTTAAAATACTGTCTGCCCACTCAGCTGATTTGGGACAGGTTTGCTGATCCCAGAGAAAAAATATGCATCATGGGCTAGTTATTCGTACGAACTTACCTTTACTTTTTAACTGTTTACTTTTTACAATAAATTGTTTTCATTTTGTCTCAAAGCTTAGTGTCTTTATCACTTTGTAAAGCACCTTGAATTGCCTTTGTGCTCTCCCTGTAACTATGGAGCCTTGTCTTGCCTAAGTTAATACTTTCAGTTATGTTAAGTGAGACGAACTAACAAGTAGATTAGACTGTATGCATATGTTTACACTTTGTTTACACCCAGCTGACAGGTGTGATATGCACACTTGGCCTAAGCAAATCTAGGATCGTATTAACTAAAGAAAGTTCCTGTGTTAAACCATCATTGTTATCTGCTTCCGACTATTGGCAGCTGAAGCTAGGTGATGATGTGACATGATTTTCTTTTCCATTTGTGCTGTTGCCATGGCCTTGATAAGAGCGTCAACGTGCCCAAGTCAAAAAAAGGAAATGGGAGGGATCAGAGGGCACCAAGCAACCTGATGGCAGGATTGTCAATAGTGCATGTTGGTGTTGGAGACCAGGAATCTGACACCACCTTCTCGCAAATGCTGCCCACTTGGAGTGGCGTCTCATCCTGAGTGACGGTCTACAAGTCTCCAGGCTCTGACACCTCGTTATCACTGTGGCATGGAAGCATGCATAGAGAGGCTCGACAGGCATGTGACAGTGGAGGGATGGGATTAAGCGGTGGAGAGCACTGAGATTACCTTATAACAAAAGTTCAAAGTTCATTTTCAGATATTTTATTGTTACAACCATAACTTTAACATTAAAGTTTGTGCCAAAGACAAAAATGGCAAAGAGGCGAAAAGAGGCAAAAAGAGGCTTGGTAAGAACTGTAACAAAGAGAGATGTTCATTCCAGTTTATTAAACTTATGTAAGAAGTGAAATTGCCAAATGACAGAAAACTGTCCTAACAACAAAAAAAAAACACAGCTCCAAGATGTCATGAAAATGAAATCCATCTAGACCATAGCCTCTAAGACAGAAGATGAACAAATGATACACATCTGCAAGATGTATTCTATGCCACACACTTCGCATGCAATTTGACAAAATGAAATGTTTTTTAATTTACATTTCAAAGACTATCAGTATATTCAAACAAATGCATCAATGAGAAACTTTACAGTTGTTTACAGCAAACACTCGATGTTCAAGCATCGTGATAATCTGGTTGCATTTTTTTTTCTCTTTTTTGTCAGCCAAGACTAGTTATAGCGTAAATAGATTGAAAAAAAACAACAACATTTCTCTAGGGATAATTTACAAGGATGAAGTGTAGGTAGAAAATATTGTTTGCATATCGCATATGTAAAAATAGCACTGTCATTTGAAATGTTATTGTTAAGGTGCATCCTAGTTTTGCTTGTACAGAGCTCACAAACAGAGGTCCAAATTATTTAAAGCCAAATGATCTTACTGTAAGTAATGTCGGTGCTGTTTTATTCAATATTTCACTTGTCCCTAGTAACGTGGATCTCCCTTCTAACAGATTGCTCATTGACTTTTTAAAATGGATTTGTGCAAATATGTCATCAAAACTTTTTTTTCACTCCATCTCCTTTATTGCACTATACAACAGGTTATATGTTTACATTAAAATCAATGTTTGGGTATAAATATAATAAAACACGATGTAAATAAGCAGCATTAAAACTATATTTTCTATTCTAATTGCATCTTGATGCAATCCCAAAAACCGAAGATTTACAACTGCAAATTTACATCACATAGCACATATTTGTGCCCATCTCTCTCTTACTTAGTCCATACTTTAACTTAATTGATACTGTGAAGAAAGAAAGAAAGAAAGAAAGAAAGAAATGTATCCCTATCTGCAGCCACACTCTGCCACCACCATGCCCTCATACTTGTGATTGAAAGTGATCACTCCATTTTCATGATAAAGGAGTGAGATGGGCTCCAGCTTAGTTGGTACACAGCAGGCACGCGATGCTCTCTCTGGACTCTTCACACTCAGCAGAGTCTGGACTATGGCATGTTTGGTAGGTGAGACCTCAGAGGTCATAGGTGGGTTGCACACACCGTTGCACTCATAGGCTTCGTAGCTCAGAGGCTGGATGATCCATTTGTCCCAGCCAATGTCTTTAAAATCCACAAAGAGCGGGGTCCTCTTGCATGGTTCACTCTTAACATTGCGACGGATTCGGGAAGGTGTGTCAGAGATAAGGTTGGACTCTGCTTGTGTGAGGGACTGTGTGTCCAGCTCTTCATGGTCAGCACGGCCGGTGTTGTGATTAACGTGCCCCCAGAATGCCTGCTGGATCTGTCCCAGATTCTCTCGAAGGTCATTCTCGTGTTCGATCATCTGGCTGAGTTCTTGTTTATCATGTTTGTGATCTCTGCTCTGGTCATCTGAGAATACGATCATCACTGCATTGTGTTTCCCTTCCAAGCTCCTGTCCACATCAACACCCACCAAATTTTCACTTTCCTCCGTGATCTCTTGTGTGGCCTCTTCCTCTCCTCCTACGTTTGCTACATGAACCTCCAGTCTGTGAGTTGCACACCCTGACTTCCGCCAGACTGTAACCACATGAGTCAGGTCAAAGGACACCCAGCTGTTATCTGTGGCACGAATATGCTTTGTCACCACTTGCTCCAAATCATTCACCTCCACCACCTCCTCTTGGACGCTCCTTCTCCCTTCCTTTTTCATTTCCTTTGTCCGACGAACACCCTCGTGTATTTTGTAGATGGTCAGCTTGTATTTAAGGCCAGGATTTTGTGTTTGGGCCTTTTGAATCAGGGTGTAGAGGCGGAGCTCCGCTATTGTTATGTGTTCATGGTGGGGGATGGAGATGTTGAACAGCAACGGGTGTATCGTGACACCCCTGGCTGCTACGCTGTAGGGGGAGGAATCTGAAATTAAGAAATCAATAAATTAGTTTCACTGTGTGTCTTACGTCTTAGCAATTGAGAACGCTTCTTACGTGTTATTATCATTATCAAGGCACTCATTTCTAATAATAATGTCTGATATTTTTAAGCATTAAGGATTTTTAAGTTGTAACTGGAGACTTTTGTGATGTTGGTAAATAAGTTAATACTGTTTATAGATTAGTAATAAACAATAACAACACTATTAATGCGAGTAAGTTTTAATAAAGGGCATCGCCAATGTAATAACCAATTATTGATAGATAGATAGATAGATAGATAGATACTTTATTAATCCCGAAGGAAATCAAGTCATCCAGTTTCTGATAACAACAAAACACCAACAATAACAAAAAAAAAAAATTATGATAAAAGAAGCGTAGAATATTATATTCTATAATCCCAACATTAGTGCTTATTAATGGCTTATAACTGATAAGGATTAATAGTAGTAGTACTTACTAAGTATAATTCCTTATAAAGTAATTGCTATCTGAAAATGGTGTCTTTATCATGGTCAGTAGTTTTTTAACAATATCAACATGTTAAATATTGAAGTACAGCTTATTCAAATATCAAAAAGTGGAAATATTTTTATGCCCATACAAGCACACAATTTTGCATCCCAGTTTACTTTGAGCTACACTTGTTCAGGCAATAGATTACACACACAGTAGTGAAAGACAAAATGTTGTCTGTACCTTCATTCTTAAAACTGCGAACGATGTTGGTTGAGGGCACAGCAGTGCGGTCGTTGGCGAATCGGTTATACAGCTCCAGCATGTACTCGGGCGGCTCCTTATGGGCAACGAGGGGCCCAGGCTGGGGCCTTTGCTCTGTAAGGTTTAGTGTGGACAGAAACTGGCTCAGAAAGTCCCGTGCATCCAAATCAGTCTGCTCAAGTAGTGGATTATCGCGGATATCCCTAGTGACTGATGGCCTGTGATGGGTCTCTGGAGATGTGATGGGACTGCTCAAGCTCAAAGCCGTCAACATCAGAAGTAGAACACTCAGAGAGCATATATATCCAAGTCTGGAGAAAAGTGAAAGAGTCATGTCTTAGTGAAGGGTAAGCTTAGATCTTGAGTATCAGACAAGGAGATGTGACTGGATCCTGAAGAGAAGACACCTGCGCGCGTCTCAGCCTTTCCTGGGTGAATTGTCTCATAAAGGGGCAACAGGTTGGTGCTGAAGGCTCGGAGAAATCAGCTTTGCCCTTGTTGATCTTGTGATTTGGTTCTGAGGGCAGGGCTGTGTTGTCCAATGTGCAGCGCTGACATGTTTGGAGATGTCACCGAGGTCCTGCTCGGCCCTCCTCTCACTCCGTCACGGAATTTCCAAACTATCCAAAAATTCCACTCATATTCTGATTTATTTGAATGTATACTTTTTTTCTGTACACTTTACAGGACTCACAAAACCTTGACTCTGAATTAACATGATCGCACACATTAAGTTCTTTACACAGGACCACTCTGAAATCACAACAGGTAACCATCAATTTATATTTGATAATAAAGCAGATGGATGAGCACCACAAAAATATTGGACAGACTGAAAAATGGAGCACATGATGTTTGATCTAGTTTTTCCTGTCAACCAAAGATAATCAATTAAAAGATGGAAATATTAATCATTCAACAAACCCCACAAGAGGGCAATGTAGTCCCTCTTCTGTAGTTCTGCCTCTAATTAGAATGCACTGGATAAATGTGATAAAGATGCAGATTTGATTACAGGTAATTATTGGATTAGGTTACTAATAATGGCTTTTTCTGTTGTATATGTATAATCATGAAAAGTCGGTCAATATTGGTCCACTCAGGCAAAAAAACAATGTGGCATCACGCATTTTATCTATAAAATTTGTATCCAAAACATCAGTTTCAAACTTTAAAACTGTATACATTTATGTGAAATGTGCATGTGCATTATGCGTCTCACAATTTTTTAAATTTGGATTAGATTTTTGAATATGTATTACCATAGCTGTCTATGTAGGAGAGATTAAGACATTTTAACCCTTTAAAAACTACTAAATTAATTGGTAAATGGGTGCACCTCAGGTCAAACTGTTCAGGGTTATCTAAGGGTATGAGGATAAGTTCAATAACCTTTTCATATCAGTAACCCATTAATAATAGAGTATAACATGTTGAAAATGCTTGACAGAAACTCTTTTTTGAATCCTAAAGTCCATATTTATCTCCCTTAGAATTCTCTTTATTCTGGATGCGCTGGGATATAATTTTATACATACTTCCCCAGGATGGCTATATATATATGTCCTATATAACCGATCAATATAGGCCTTCTCTCAGTGCACTACACAACCGACGGTGCAGTTAAATGTAACAGCTGTAACCTGAACGGGCCCCAAGTTTCACTCATAAAATAGAATACAAATAAAAATGAGAAATTATTCATATAATTTATTTCCATATTACATTCAACATCGCAATGCAAAAAGCACCACTGCTAAGCAGAGCCGGAGTGAATGTAGACTGTAGTGTTATTAGCTAATACACATCTACAAGTGTTAATCAATAATGGGTATTACAATAAATATTACAGTATAAATCCCTTCTTTTAGAATATTAACAATCCTTTATTACACATTTACAATCCCATTCTGCCATCATGTAACTAAAGGAAAATGCACAATTGATGCAATGCAGGAAAACAGCACAGTTCAGTCTGGTGGCGGTTTTGACAAAGAGTTCCAAATCCTTTCCATGTGTTTCGCAACAGCTTAAATCCTAATTATATTAAACGCTGACTGAAATATTTTTGCAGTACTTTGTAGCAGGCTTTCAAGTTCTTCAGCCCAAAACCCATGGGTGTGGCCCACAGCAGACCCACATTTCAATTAAGCCTTAGTTTAAAAAACTAAAACTTATATAAATGATGTCATCCATGTATGGCAGTAAAATTTGTATTGTTCATGGATATTCTTTGTAGTCGTTATTCAGCACAAGTTGCATAATTAGTCCATCTCGGATGCAATATGTAATCCATTATTATTCTCAGAAGTATATCATCATAATTGCAAAAGTCTGTCAAAACCACTGTAAAATTATCTCTCATAAATCGATATTTGTTCATGTTTGGCACCATTATTTTCAAGAAATGAAACAAATTTATGTTAACTTACTGTAACTGACTGTTTGTTCTATCTATAAAACAATTATGAAATAGCACAAATCTGTGTTTCACCAATGGAAAGTGCCTCTACAGGATTTCGTTTATGTTTACAGGCGTGATTCTCCTTAGACCCAGGAGTCTAGAGGTGGAGGTTTGTTATCCATGAGACCCACGGCAGGCCGCCCAGCTCGGATGAAGTGTTTCCTGTCACTTAATGTCTAGAAACATGCAAACAGCTGCTGTTAGAAAAATTGTGTAAAAAAACTCTGACAGTTACAAATGGAAATCATTTAGCGAACCAGCTACCTGTACATCAGTACTGTAATAAAATCTGCTTTTTAATCAAAGAAAAATTTAGAATGTCACAGTGATGGAGAGTGTACTTATAACCGTAAAATAACATATCACCTGGACTGCCTCTCTCTCCACAACGGGCCCTCTTCCATCCACAGTTCTATCATTTGGCTCTAAGCTGACATACACATCTGAGAAGGAAAATGATAATATTAGTGTCAAAAAAATAAGGAAATACAGATAGAAAGAACACATTAGAACTTACAAATCACCTTATATAATATATCCAATACAAAGGATTATTGTATCTTATCTTATCTTATCTTGTCTTATCTTATCTTATCTGATCTTATCTTATTAAATGCAACCGCTGATTTCATTTGTTAGTCTTATGTCTTATAAAACACCAGGTACATAGTGGCAGTGGTGAAATATACAGAAAAAAAACATTAAAATGTATCCTCAAATCATCATACAAATAATAATGTAGCATAAAATGTCCTCATTCACCTCATCCAATAATTTAGATTAATAGACTTGTTGAAACGTGCAATGAAACTACAAATTGAGCATAGTGTGTATCATACTTTTCTGTGACGTTGTGTAAGGTGTAACTAAACTGCACAAATACAAATTGGAAAGGGCTTTTTTTACTGTTACTTAATCAATTTTTTTTCAAATTAGGGGGTGTCTAGTTTTACAACGTATAATAGAGGCCATTTTCCACATCCGGGACATGTGTATTCATGTCCATAACTCTCAGGACAGCCTTGAGGATGAAATCATGGTTACAGGTTCACTCAGAGTATCATTGCGTGGGATGCTGGAGGTTGTTCTAAATGTAGGAAGTGGCTGCCCTTTTAAAATAATGTTCAAATAAGATGTGACTGCTGATATGTGAGCTGGCTCTGCCTCCGGGAGCCTCTGCTGAAGCTAATAAGCCTCGTCTGTGCACTGATAACCTTGGCAGCACATTGCTGGTTTTAGGGCAGTGTTTCATGAGAATGTGATTTGGGACCTGAAATGCCTTTTTCTGTTGTGCCTGACATGACAAGAAGCCCGCGTGTGTGTGTTTAGAGAAGCTTTGTTCGTTCCCCGTGCCTGAGGACACATTTCTCATTTAGCTGATGATTGAATAAATTCTTTCGAAGGGGATGTATGAAATGATTTGCTGACCTTGATTTTTGTCCATGAGAGGCAAGGTGATGTCATCATTGCCTTGCTTTCCACTCTTGGATTTTTTAGTTGCTCCAGTAGTTGTTGGCTGTGAGAGACAAAGAGGATTACATCACTGCGAGGCAACCAGAACCCCGATGTTCTCAAAAGACAGTGCTGCAAGATAGATAGATGCAAAAATAAGAAATATACGGTGTTTTTCCTGAATGAATTCCGCTGAAAGTTTGATTCACGCTGGATATTTTCTACTGGGACACAAATACCACAAAGTTACCGATCCTTTTTATACCTGGCAGTGGATCTGGATGTCATATGGCTCACAAACCTATCATACACGCGAGCAGTGTATATGATAAGTTTGTGAGCCGAGGTACAAATCTGTCCCAGCACCTACGATGGGGCCTTCAGATACCGTCTTGTAACAACGGCACATCAATACACGTGTGATGTTATGTGTATCCTGCAGTCATTCTCAGCATTCTTTGTGTGCATTACTGTGATTCTTCTGTGAGGTTCAATGAACTTGTGAACTACAGGGACAGTAGAACTGTGGGGGAAATGGAAGGAAGTGAGCGTCTCCACATCTGCATCTCATTTCATTGGACGGATCCTGGATGCAGCCTTTGTGCGCCAATGGAATGCTGAAGAACTGACTGTTAAATTGACGCTTCTCCAGCTAAAAATGACAAATATGTTTGACAAATTGGATTCATTTTTGTACAAAGTCAATATGAAGGAACAAATGATGTAGCTGTTCGATGACTGTGCTTGTATGGACTACATTTCCATAACCTTGATGGAGATCACTTGGAAGAGTGATGCATGCTAGGATACGCTCGGGGGAGTGGCAGCAATGGTAGAAATGGCCGTTTGTCAATGTGCTGGCATGCTGACTCCATGCTTGTGTGGTCTAGGGGAGCACTGTGGGCAGACTTAGGCAAGTCTTCAATTTATGGCACAAATACAGGAGTGCAGACAGTTTTTCTGGGACCTGAATTTGGGCTGGAATTTGTGTTGCCACCTGACAACAAGCAGCCAAAAATAGTGAATAAAGGGCACACGCTTTCTAGTCCATAAGCTCTTTCAGATGGTAGTAGGCCCAATAAACGTGTGTGTTAACCACAACAACTTGCATGTGTTGGTGGTTTGCTGGGGCCAGCACGGGCTGTTTTAATGATCATTTATTAACATAATAGAGGAGCCTAATTGATATAACACAGCCTATACAAAGGCTACATTGTAAATAGAAAGGAAAAAAAAATCTGAATTCAATTTGTGCAGTCCATGAATTACCAACAAGTGATTACAAAGAAGCATTGTTTTGTTTAGGATTTAATGGTAAAACTTTTAGGCTTTTAGGTACACACAGGCCAATGTGAAAATTATTGACGCTCAAATACTTTCCATGCAATTTACGCAGTAAATTGAAGTATGTTCCGTCCCAGACGAGTCAGCTTTGCTCGTCAGCTAATCAGCTAAATTCTTTTTAACCCTCACATCATCTAACAGATGACATTTTAGTCTGATGGAATGACAAAAAACGCAGATTTTACGTTTATAGCTTTCTTTTTTTATGGAAACCTGCTGCTCTAAAAGGCTTCATAGTGTGACATGGTACACAAACCATATTAGTATTCAAGATATTCTGCAGCTCACTGTGCGTACTAACATGTATATTTCATGTTTCCGAATGCGGAGTGATACCTTAAAGTGACTCTTGTTCCAGCCTGCTTTGATCAGACTTGTTCTCAGGTCTTTGTAGGCCCAGATCGTCTGAAGAACGTGGGAGGCTGCTTTGGTCTCGCGTACTGATTGACTGAAAACAAGTCAGATGCCGACAGGGCAGCCATGAGGCAACACTTTGGATAAAAGAAATCTGTTCTCCACGGAGTGGCAATAAGGATATGAAAATGCTCAAATGCCAGAGTTAAAGAAAACTTCAATGGAACATTCTGTTTCTTTTGGGACACACAAATAATCGTAAGACATTCATGTACCTTGATTTGTTGATGGCCACCAATTTCTGAATAGCGTGACCCTGTATGATCGCTCGAGCGTTCTCTGGGCTATCTGTGATGATCTCGTGGATCGTGTTTAAAATGGACACCACCGTATCGCCCTCCAGATTCTTGGCCGGATGCTGCTGGCCACATGGCAGATTACTGACCAGATCCCTCAAAGCGTAGCTGCCTGTGATGACAGGGCGACAACATAGCAAAGTGTGCGTCTGCATGTGCATGTGTAGCTGCTTGTGTTTGTGTGCGACAGCCACGGGCTCACACCTATTAAGTCTTTATTCCTCCGGTCCATGGACAGGTTGCGGAGTGCGATGGCCACAGCTCGCACTACTTTGTCTGCATCCGAGCGCAGCAGCTCCACCAGAATTGGCAGGCCTTTCTCCTTCCTCACCGTGGCTCGGATGTAGCTCGACCACTGTGAACACGCAACGTAAAAGATGAATGAGCCTCAGCCTAAATCGACTTTACTTGTATTTCCTCTATTATACATTTTAAGCCTAAAACCCGAACCTGAGTGATGCCGTCAAGTCAAGGCAAAAATAAATTTTACTGATATGTTAGATGCTTACACTGTCTCAAACTGAATGCAAAATCTCAATCGACAAAGTAACTTAATGCTAGAAAGGTACTGGAGTAAAAAGTACACAATTACTGCATTATGGGCGTATTGTCTGACTCCCAGCTGTAAATCTAAGCAAAAACTGTGATCCATCGAATGAGACAGTAATTCAGTCGGTGGTGAGTCACCAAACCACTTTGAGGTTGATATTCTGATTAGAAGGTGTTCTGTTTGTGTTTATTCCAAATTTACTGTCCAAAATCAATGGGATAGAACGTGTCGGCTGCATTTTGGGTCGTATTTTCCCTTTAAAGGACAGTCTCGTCCTCTGTAAGTAAGACATTTCTATAGCAACCGTTCTGTCCACTTACAGCCCAGTGTCCTGCGGCGAGGTTCTGCAGCGCTCCTGCAGCCGCCTCCAGAGTGTTGTGGTTGTGACTACAGGTGAGGAGAGAGAGGTAAAGCCTCACCACCTCTGGCTGGTACAGCAACTCCAGACCTTTAAACAAAAACGTGGAGGTAGTCAAGGTAGAACCCGTCTGTCTGTCTTGCTCCTTGCTCCTCTTTACTATTACACTAGAAATTTGTTATCATTCATGTGATCTGCGCATATGATGTATAAAAACATGCATCCCAAACCAAGTTGTCAATTTTTGATCCTGGCATAAAAATCTGACTTAGACTTGTTGCTGGTATTTATTTTTCTGTGAAAGTTCAACGCCATCATTATATTTGGAAGCCACCAAGTCCCTCTGTGTGCCTCTGGAACATGCACATTATAATAACTAAACTAAATGAATGCTAGTAGTGTTAAGATTTAGTCACAACCATTGTTCATGTTCTTATATTGAGAGGCTCAGTACTTATCAATCTTCCCTGTGTGTATACCCAGTCAGTGGATTAGGCCTAATTTGCTACACAGAGGAAGTCAACAGCAGAACATAGCAGCACAGGCTCTCCTGCAGAGGCTTGATGAGCCACCGGAGGTTGTTGGAGTGCTGACAAACAGAGTAATACTGACCTGGCACCATAGCATGTTTGTCATTCTGATTTGTATTCTGTGGTTCAAGTAGAGCTTTGATCCGTCACAGCAGCGTATTGCTGGACTTCAGTCAAAATCACTTTTCACATATTGCCCAAATGTGTTTGTGTATAAAAGGATGCACCTCTGAAGGATGTATGTCAGGAGACACATCTTAAGCAAATAATAGAGCTTGTTTTATACTTCCAGGGGAAATGTTCCCCCGTTAGATAAAAATGTCACCAGTCACTTTGGTGGGTCATTTTGTTTCGGCAATGAAAGTCTCCTGAGGAGGTATAGGTACTGATGTGCCGCTTTGCATTTTAATGGCTCCTCTTTTGGCTCCTGCCAATGTCATGCATACAAAGCAAAAAAATTACAAGGCTAAATGGCAGGTGGTGATTATAGAGGGATGATGAAGATATGATGGGACCAGTTCACAAGTTCATCATTTATTATTCTTATTTATCCTATCTTGGGCCCTATATAGCACAAGTTATAGGGTGACGTCTTTTGTGTTAAATTGTAACTTATGCGCACTTTATATTAAATTTCAATATACAGTTGTACACCGTACCTTTCATTTGTTCTGGGCGTTTTGGTAAATCCAATGTGCCATATTTTCTGTCCATAAATCCATTTTTCCAACCTATAACATACACAAATATACACACGCCTGTTATAATTATATTATAAGATAGGCACAGATGATGTCAACCGATTCAAGGCAGTATTAAAATATCATATTATCAGTCATGAATACTCTGAAAATATAATGAGCGTACTGACCTTGACTGAACCACTCCTCTGATGAATATCATAAAAGGGGAAAATAAGAAAGTTAAAGATTACTTAGTGCTGGAAGAAGAAACAGCGGTGAAAACACAGAGCACCTCCAAGTGGTCAGACATGCTGAGAAGTCAAGTCAGTTTCATTAGTACAGCCTAACATCACATACATGGTCTCAAAGTGCTCTACAGGCCTGAAACCTGTGAGGAAAACAGGAAGAAATTTTAGAGGAGGCAAATAGATAGACTCCCTCTCCACAAATGACCAAACGTGCATTAGGAGCCACAGAGCCCAGAGAGATGAACATGTTTGGCTCAGAGAGACATTTGTCAATTTGGGGTCATTAGTTTACGGTTAGCATTGGTGAAAACCCACAAAGCAATCAAAATGTTATTGCTTATTACCGAGCTTAAGGGCACAGGATTCTGTAGGGAATGTCTCCTCTCAGCACAAACTGCCCCTTTTATTGAATTTCATGAGTTGTAATTGAAGCGGTTTCTTTTATGGGTTACTCATCACAGGAAGACATTTCCAGATAACTGATGTAAAGTAATGTAAAAGGCCAGGATACTGGTCAAACAAATGCCACAGGTTCAAAAAGAGAACTAGAACAGTATTCTGGGATTAGAATCTCTCTTGGTTAAATATGTCCTCGGTGCTATTTGTGTCACATTGTTCAGTATGAATGTTTTTTAATATCCCACTGAACAGGGAAAACACTCTTTGTGTTTTGTGTGTGTGTGTATATATGTGTGTGTGTGTCGCAGTGAGGAAGGATGGAAGGCTGTCAAAATTGAGTTTTAATGTAAAGAGAACAGGACCACATTCATAAACTGTACACTATTGTTTGCCATCATGACCACAGCAGCAGTAATTGTGCAATTTAAAAGCCTTAATTTTCGGCGCTTAAGTGCTTCCCGCAGGCGATGAAAAATGACCAATAAAATAAATGCCCCCACATGCCCAAATTTGTTTTTGCTTATTTAACAGGCAAACAAATAGCAAATGGCAGACATAATGAAAATAATGAGTACAATGAACATCTCTGTTTGTAATCCGAGCTATTCAAATTGGAATGATAATAACAGCAACAACAAATTATGTTTTGGCACTTTCACTTTTTGCAGAGCACCAACCTTTGGTTCTTTTCCCTCCAAAACAGTCGGGCTCGCTCTTTTTCTTCTGGTGTCCCACTGTCCTCATCAGATGATTGGAGTGGGGATCCTGAAATCGCTCGGTCCCTGGGACCTCTTTGTGGACGTGGTAGGACAGGTTTCGCAGGATGCAGACGCAGTTCTCCACTGACTGTGGGGGAAAATAACACGAGATTTCCATCAAAGGCTTTACCCAGAATGCTTAGGAGAGTTACAGGAGCTATACAGGTTTTTGCACTTTCACTCAAAACGTGAAGGCCCTGCACACACACACACATACACACACACGCACGCACACACAGGTGTTTGCAGTTATTGTAGCCTAAAAGACCTCTGCTTTCAGGGGAGCGATGCTGGGAGTGCGATGAGGTCACTCATGGCCACCGACATAAACAATCCATTAACTAAACAACAAAATGATCAAATAGCTCTGTGTGAACACGACAGGGCGGCTTGACAATTCTTCGCTCATTGTTTTGGTTTTACAGCCTGCGAATGCAATGAGTCTTAACAGCAGACAAACTTAATGGCCATCTGGTGAAAAAAGTCGGACATCTGACACATGAAGACTATGATAATTCACTCAGGAGCTGGTGGAGAACGAATCAGCAATAATAATATTGCACATTAGATCCATCGAGTAACAAACAAGCTGTACTCCTGTCTAATCAGTGAGATTTGGAATTCGGCTGCCACCTTATCAAATCAGTCAAATCAGACCATTGTCGCTTGTCTAGTGTTTTGGTGTGGATCGCTGATGACGGTTTGATTACGACGTCAACTTTTTTACTTTTTCAAGTTTACGAGTACTTACGGGTTTTTATTGATCAAACATGATTATAACATATTGAAATAGATTATAAATGTGGAGGTCTTCCCATCCTAACAAGTACAACACAACTACCAGCCATAGACTTGTTGACCAAACACACTCATTAGACATCCACACACGAGTAAAGATCTTTACGGGTTAGGGTGTTTGGGTGTGTAGGGCCTCTCTTACACATTTTCACCATCAACCTATTGCTGAAAATATGGATCCTGAGGAAAAACAATAGATTCAAAAGCTTTAAATCAAACACATCAAGGGTTGAAGATGATGGTTTTCATGTAACCATAATTTATGTCTATTTTACCGTAACTCACAATCAAATGATAGCCAGCGACCTCATGAGAACTTAACAAAGGTGTGGAAGTTTAAATAACACGATGCAACAAAACTTTGTGTTTTCTAAAACGACTATATTGACTTTACCAGCCTACAAGATAAAAGACGACTTTACTACACGTTATTAACCTTATTGTCAGCATCCTTGTTGACAACGGCTGACTGCAGCGCGTGAAGGAGCGCGTCCACCAGGCCGTCGCACTCCCTCAACCTTTGTCGTGCTTCCGCCCCATCTGAGCTGACGTTCCTGCAGAAACAGGGAATTTAAGACAAATCGTCCTTATTTTTCCTGATGTCATCCACATTGTGTGACTGAATAGCATGCATGTTTCCAGGAGAGGACGTGATTGTGTGGTTACTTGCTTACCTCAGACATCCTGAGGTGTTCTTGAAGACTGTGGTCCACTCAGCACTCTGCAGTTTGGAGGGTTCAGCAGGTGCATCTCTCCTCCAGCCTGAGTGTGGGATGATGATCTCATCGGTCAGTGTTTGGAGTCCGTGGTTGATGACCGTCATCTTCAGCGGTTCGTGTGAAGAGAGGTTCCACAAAGTGCCTGCAAGACAACGCTGGAGACGTAACTTCATCACTGCATCAAGGCCCCAACTAAAAACCATGACAACTCTCAGAAGATGAGAGACATTTTCTCAGCAAGTACAACGCTTGCAAACGAGGTCACATGATTAGATTTTTTTTTTAAATTGTAATCAATCACAATATTTGCGATTGTGATTTCATATGCTCAAATTTGACCCACTCTTTTCTCGAACAATAGGTTAAAAATCATGACTGGAGACGAGTTTAAAACTGCAGATGAATTCAAAATCCAGCTGTTTGAACATTATACGTTCTCTCGAGACTCAAGACAACTGCAAGATCGAACATCAGCGAGATGAACACAGTCGCTGTCTTACCGCTGCAATCACGTTCTGTAGACTTGGAATTAATCACAATTTTTAAAAAGTAATCACGGCTCTCTTGTTCATCACGAGTAATCATGATTAATCACGTTGTAGTTTAGTTTGTAATTAGTACAGTGAAAAAAAAAAAAACCCGACCAACTTAAAACTCCTCTTTTAGTAACTCTGCTCCTCATGCCGAGCTTACCTGTGACTAACTCTCTGACCTCCATGCTGCTGGATTTCCTCAACAGTCGGACTAAGGCTTGGATGCCATCGCAGTTCTTGATGGACACTTTGTTATTGTGGTCTTTCCCGTAGGAGATGTTACGCAGAGCGCCACAGGCCTTGCGATGGACCTCAGCTTTTGGATGGTCCAGCAGCTCCACCAATATGGGCACGCCGTCGAGCTGGCGGACCTCCTGCTTGATGCGGTCGTTCTCGTAGCACAGGTGCTGCAGGTAGGCAGCGGCGTTGGATTTGACCGGGTCCATCGGGTGGCTGAGCATGGAGATCACCTCGTGCAGGTTGGGGTCTCTCCAGCGTGGGTCTCTGCGGATGGTGTCCAGGCTGACCATGCTGCTGCGTTTGTGGGGGAACTGCAGGGTCTGCGCTCGGCACATGGCCTGGAAGAAGGGATTCAGGTTCCCCTCCAGCTGGGACATCAGGGCATCGTCATAGCCAGCCCTGGACGGGGAGAGAGAGAGGGGCAGAGAGAGAGAGAAAGAGAGAGGAGTGCGTCTTTGCTCGTGTGTTGGATAAAATTGCTTGGTCTTTTCGATAGCAACCATGTTTTCCCTGGCCTTTTATATGACCGCTATCTTACAACACAAACGGTGAAAATGTCACCGGGTTAAATGAAATGGGCCGAATGACGTTTCCGAATCTTGAAGCCGACCCTTCAAAGAGTTTAACAGCACCGGCGAGCGTCTTGCATCTTTAATAAACAGCTCTGTCACATTATATGGGCAAACAAAAAGCTTCTGGCGGGCAATAACAGGTGAAACCACCATATTTATCAACTTTGCAGCAGGCTGCCATTGCTGATTGATACCACCTGCTGCTTAACGGCTGTCCATCTGTCTTTCTGTTGTCCTTTCTCACTCACAGGAACAGGAGAAAAGCGCCTACTGGGAGCGCGTGCCGTTACAGAGTCGAACGTATGGACGGAATTAGTGTGCCGTTATTTGGATGCCTCAGTGTGCAATCTGAATCACAACCATATGTTCCCCCGCACTCCGCACTGCATCGCATTAACAGCAGTTTTAGTTTTTTTTGGGAAAGCCAGGTTCATTTATTTCTCTTTTTTTTTCTTTTTTTTTTTACTAGTGTGTGAGCGAGCATCGAAATCATTTCTTTGGGTGTGTTGTTCTTTATTTTGTTTGTTGTGATTATAGCCTTGTTTCTTATCACTGGGGCCAAAAATAGTTGATGTTGAAAAAAAAGTATTTTAAATTACTAAAGCGACACACACTCGGCAGACACAGAGCAGCTTCATCAACCCATTTAAGTAATCTAACAAATGTCAACCCAAAATTTATTGTAATTTAAAGCTTTTGATCTCTGCAAACACATGATAAATATCTATCTGTATCCTCAGTAGGAGTACTATTTGTTGCTGTTGTCTCTTCTCCTTCTAGTTTTCTTTGTGCACTACAATTCTGAATCTTATTACTTGTTGACCACACAAACACCAAACATAGAATGTGCGTTCATCCAGAAAGTTGTGACGACACCCAAATATCAAAAATCTATCGGCTGGCTGATAGACAGTAAAGCATTAAGCTTTGTTAAAGGTGAATCCAGTATCTGGGATCCTATCGACCTGTCTGTGGCACAGACTGAATGTCCTTAGCTCTCCTTGTTGTTCTGTCAGGGAAAATAGTTTAATGGGGTCAAAGATTGACCTTGAATCGATGGGTAACTTCTCAAAGCAGCCAAGAGAATTGTAAGTCTACATCTGTATCATTTACTGCAGCTTCACTGACACAGTAACAAGAAATCTGATGTTCCTGGCTCACATCAGCTTATGCCTTTAGTCTTTTCTGGGTGCAGACTAGTTCAGGGCTGACCTATATTTGACTCTTCAAGTTTTGGCACCACGAAAACCACAAGAGTCCCTGAAAGGCATTTAGCCTCCCTGCTGGGATCGATAAAGTTGCGACTAATGGACGCTCCGTTTACCTGGTTCTCGAGGGCTCCCTCAGGAGTTCCAAGGTGGTAATTGGCCTGAACTGGTGGATGCCCCCCAGGGTGGCGTAACTGGTAGCTGGGTGGTCGGTCTTTGTCTCCAGAGGAGTTTCTCCTCCGTCTTCCTGCTGGCTGCTGGGGCCTGTGGGACCGTAGTTGTCCCTGAGGAACGGTAAGGTGTAGTGAGCCCCGGGATGGAAGGTTTTGGAGGGCCAGTAGCCGTGATGGCTCGCCCGTGAGAGACTTCCGTACCCTGTGCATATGTCACTTCTGTAGAGGTCAGGTAGGGTGTAAACGCTGCTCTGTACATCTGTGTTGACAGGCTGGGTCTCAGCAGGCTGTGGGGGGGCTGTGGTAGCGTTGGCAGTTGGGGTCAATGTGGTGGACTCAGACGTTTGGCTGCTTGCTTCGGGGGCGACCTGCTGCTCAGGAGGGTCATCTTCAACCACAGGACTCACTGCGGGATCAGGTGTCTCCGGTGTCTGGAGGTTTTCGGTCGGCGTCTCGGGGGATTTCGGTTCGCTGTCCTGTTCCACGACCTTGGATTCCTACGAGGATTATTCAACCACAGCTATAATCTCTGCAAACATCCCAACAGAATCTCAGTTTACGCTGTTTTTGCAAGTTGTAGCTCCTCTACAAGTCATGACACTCATGGTTATAAATGATGACACTGTGCTCCCCAGACCTCAACTACGCCACAAAGCCCAAAGTTTAAAAAACAATAATACCACAGGCATCCATGTTGTTGTCACCGTGGCCATATTGTGTGTGTGTGTGTGTACAGTGGAGACACAAGACGTATTAAAATATATATTAAAAACGTGCGAAAGGAAGTGCTGAAAATTGAACGATTCTTTCCAGAGATGCTGGCAGTCGCAATCTAAATGCTACCCTGTGAACATCGCAGCTGTTTCCAGAGAACGATCATTTATTTTCATTTACTTCATAGAAATAAATAGAAACCAGGAAAAGGTTATTAGATTAGAAAAAATAAAATACGATACGATTTAGCAGTAGTGTCTCTGTTATCATCTCTGTTAGCTGTATGCCCCCATCTCCTCCCTTTAAAGTGGATGAACCAGCCATCATTGTCATTCTGGCTGTTTTGTGGCATTGTGCACCACCAGTAAATTGTGAATTCTTCTTCTGTCCTGCCAAACAATAATGAATCCCCTCAGCTGAAAATGAGTTTAGATTGGATTCTGATGAAACAAGTGGAGGTCCAGCGACTGGTGTGAAACTGAGTCAATTGTGGGGAATTTATTTGTCCGAACCTGTAAAGTGACTTTAATTTAAACTATCACATAAACGTGAACATAAAAGGAAAATCTCTACAAAATCAAAATTAAGTTTTATTCTTATATTTTAACTGTAACCTCGATGTATAATACTGGTTTATGATACTAGATTTTTTATGAATTTACACTGAATTACTGTATAATTCAAACTGCTTGTAATAACAACAACACAATGATAAAAGATGTAAACCCAACCCAGTGGTAAGGAGAGCTTTGTTGTGGGCTGTAATGAGGCCGCAATGACTAAACGAGACCTAAAATGTGAGTTATGAACCTCGGTGTCTGTTTGCTGCGGGGTGTCCGTCTCTATGGAGCTGTCATTGGCCGAGATCATCACAGAGGCGATAGAGGTGGGGGTGTCCAGCTCATCATTGGTGGAGTGGTTATCCAGTGCCACATCTTTAGCCTCCGGGGAAAAGGACAGCGGAGCGGGCACTTCAGAACTCTGCTCCTGAAACACACACAGAGACGTTTAGAAAGATTTAGACTTCATGCAATTTCTAAAGAAGAAAGATCCAGTAGATTTTCACTATATGTTTCATCTGGTTTGTTATTGTTGTGTGTTTACTAGTGAGATGTTGCATCACCTGCATCACAGATTTCAAGGTCGTGACGCAAGCGCCATCATGTGACCCTTATATTGCACCACGCATTTTAGCTCAATGCTCTTGAATTACAAAGCATAGAAACGCTGGATTCCACGCCTGAGGTGAAAAACCTCCGTCAAGGCCAAAGCCAAGAGTGCCTCCCCCTCCACCATTACACTTTGTTATTGACATTCACTTCATCACTTCTGCTCGTTGTTCAATTTTCAGAGATTTGCTCAATTTTCAGAGATTTGCTCATGCAAAAACATTTATGAGCAAAGGAATGGATTTAATATCTTTTTCTTGTATTTGTTTGTCAAATCATTGAATGCAACAACAGCCAAATTTAGAAGAAATATGCACAAAATTTGAAACTAATAACTACAGATTGTTTCCCCGAGGATCCCCCATATCTTGTCACCCAACCACCTTCAATTCCTATCAGTGTGTTTAGTTTGATGCAGCTGGTGCAGATTAAGATTTATAAAGTTTTTCTCATATTTAACTAAGTTTTGCATCCTTGTGAGGGTAATGTACATTCATGTTTAAAACACGCCTTCACTATACGACGACTAACATCAACATCATTCCCATTGCGTCATTCCTCTTCTAATTACAAAAGCATTTTAGCCTGAACGTGTAATTTATGTTCACATTATGTTCAGTTACTTTCAAAAACCTAAAATGACGCTCTGTTAACGCTCTATAAACTCTATAAACGCTCTATAAACCTTAGTGATGACTGCAGGAAGCAGATTTCCACCTTGTGATATTTACAGAATAATGACAGTCAGCAACTTGAGGGCAGGTTTACGCTGATTCGTCGACTGTATGGGAGAAATGCAATGCAAAAATATTAGGACAAAATAAATGCAGCATTTACAAGATTTGCTGCATTTTGTGCCAATCTACTTTGTTGATTTCATACGCATGGAAACCGTTGTGTGAGCATTAAATGAGTACAGGTGCAGCCACAGCCATTTTCTAATGCACGTCTGAGTCTGTGTGACTGTAGTGGTTGAATAAGTGAACGTATATGTATCAATATCTTCACTGGTGTCTTCATTATTCATTATCGACTCCCTAAAAATCAAACATTTACATTTTCACCTCTGCACAGGTGAGAGCGGAGGAAGCTGATGGATTGGATCAGCTGCAGACAGGCTCAATTATTCCCATGAATACATTAATTGTTTGGCATGAGTCGTCTGATTCATCACTGTAGAATCAATAATACAGCTGCTGATCTTGTACATGTTTTTAAGTAATTTGCTCCTGTTTATTTCAACCAGATCTTAAATTCTTTCTTGTCTTCAAAGAAATGGATTTCATTAACCAGAGTGGATTAATTATTCAACATCTTAGTCTGAGAGAAACCTGCGGGCTCTATTTGACTATAAAGTGAATTTATTGTGGTTTTCCTTTTAACCTCACTATGATTTCAATGTCTGTACAAAAATGTGGTTCGCTAACCTTGTGATCTTGGTGAACAGCTGCATTTTTTTAAGTCATCTAATTACTGCAGTTGCATACGATTAAAATGTAAGACTAAAAATAACAGAATCAATGCACCAGAACTTTGGAGAATATGAATGAACCTAGAAAACTGCATCATTTATGTCCCACTTCATGAGTTCTTCCCACTGCTAAATTGGCGCACGGGTATTTTAATTTCTTATCCGCTCCTTAAATCAATTTTCATCTCGGAAAACAAGACAAAGATTGTGCGCTATCCCACCTGAAATTAATCAGCACACGTCGCAGATATAATGCAGAGAGCGCGTGGAATAGGAGTGTACGATAAAAGCCAAATAAGCTCTTAAATCTCTCCAACTCTGGGGCTGCAGCATTAAACCAAACGTGCACCGAGAAGTGCCCAGAACTTAACTCTACCGCATTAAATCAGGCCGCAGTGAACAGCTCAATGACTGTGGAGGGAGAGCTAGATAGATAGATAGATTCAGCTTCTGAAACACATCGCCCAAAACAAGAGCACTCGCAGGACGCATCAGACAGGAGAGGAGATGAAAGGGTCACATGGGAGAATTTGGCAGCAGAGATGTTTCTGGCTTGGACACCTCAAGGGGAGTTAGATTGGATATTGCTGGGCAGAGCTAAATGAACGCTAAAGAGAGACAGGGCATGTACTGTCGTTTACGGGCATCTTGATTGAGGGTCTGGAGGATGATAATAGGCTGGATGGGAGCCTGACTCCAGGGAGAGCCAGGCCACAACAAGTCAAAGCTTGTTTAAATAACTCACTGCAGCATCGCTAACCAACAGCGCACCTGCAGCCAACTAGGTCGCACTCGCAATTGTGATTATGCTTTAGGAGAGAGTACTGGCTATAGGTGTTCGGTGCAGCGACGCAGGAGACAGGAAGACATGAGTAACGTCTTGTTTCGGTTTGCGCTCAGTATTGAGGCCAGCGGCACCGGCACGGGTATTATTTTGGGAGTTTTTGAGTCTGATCTTATGCTGTGTGACTTCAGATTTCAGTGACCGGCTCAAGGACAATTCAGGGGACAAGCCTTGTTTCAGACCACCACAGAGCCGTCCATCACAGCTGCAGGTAACATGAAAGGAATGGGGTTCAACAGATGATCATCTGGTCTATAAAATGTCCACCACAAGTTCCAACAATGCAATATGTTCAAATTCTGATACAAAAACTGCAAACCCTGTAAGAGGAGAAGCTGGAGGAACAGAAAATATTTGACGTGAGACCTAACTGGAGAAATGACAAAAAAGGGTCAATCAATTCTTCAAACTAGCTCTCAGGTGATCAATTAATCAATTAATACTTATAGAGTAGAAGTAATAGAAGTAATAGATTGGACCTTCACCCTGTACAGGATAACTAGATTCAGGAAGGATGGAAGATTGGATGGATGAATAGATGAATGAATGAATGACTGAATGAATGAACGGGTGCATAGTTGGATGGACGGATGGACGATGAATGAATGGGCGGATGGAAGGATGGATGGATGATTGTTGGATTAGTAGAAGAATGGATTGATGAATGTGTGGATGAATTGTGGTTGGATGGCTGGATAGATGAATAGACGAATGAATGCGTGGATGGATGATGGATGAATGGATGAATGAATGCCTGGATGGATGGCTGGATGGATGAATAGACGAATGAATGCGTGGACGGATGATGGATGAATGGATGAATGACTGCCTGGATTCAAAGGATGGATGAATAGATGGATGGATGGATAGATGGATGAATGGGTGGATGGATGGATGAATAGATGAATGAATGGATGGATGGATGGATGGATGGATGGATGAACAGATGAATGAATGGATGGATGGATGGATGAACAGATGAATGGCTCATGGAGACACTGATTTCTCAGTCTGAATTCAAACAGCACAGTTTCCACAGGATAAGAAAACATGACATCAGCAACGGTGATCAGAAATTTGTCACATCCCGTCCATCCCGTTTTTATCTGCTGAATCAGAGCTCGGTACATCAGTTACTGTTCATTACAGAACTTGCATTCCAACACTTTCCTCATATGTCAGCCCTGCAGTACCAGACTGCATGAGCCCCAGTAACCCACCTTTGTTGTTTTGTTTTTTTTTACTTGCTGACCCGTTATTGAACCGTGTTGGACTTTTTGAACAAATATTTATTGACTGTAAGGCCTCTGGGGAAAAGAGAGGACATCATCCTCAAAGTTTGTACATGGAGCCTCCTCTCACTGCTCTGCCCCTCAAACAGTTAAATGCTGCATGGTCAGATTTAATGTCCCTCTGATACATCATGGCAATACATTTAGCAGAGTGTGTGCAGCATTTATACCCCTGGAGGAACAATCTTTCCTCATAATGCAATCAAAGACCACCCCCCATCCATCCTTACCCCCCATAAGTGTACACATGCTTTCAAACGCATGCACGCAGACACACACACACACATACACACATTTGACAGAGATGCAGGCAGAACGTCCCCCGTGCACGCAAGGAGACTGCACCGAACAGCAGTGCGAGGCAGGGAGGCAGATCGCAGCCTCGTTCATTCATCATGACGGAGGAAGAAGAATGTTGAGCTGTTCAAAGCCATACAGCCCTCTGCATAAAAACACTGATAGGTGGAGAAAGAGGGAGGGTACAGAGCAAACAGAGCCATTCCACCACACAAACACACACTTACCTCTTTCACTTCAGCAGGCATTGCCAAATGTTCTCTTGTTCCCCACCAATGATGAAGGGGCATCAGCAGACGTCTGTTTCTATGCTTCTGCCTGTGATTTTTGCCTGCACTCTCAGTTCAAACATGAGCAGCCATCCTTCCTCCTGCTCTCACTAACGCACGTCTGCTCCCTCTCTCTGTCTCTCTCCCTCTCTCTCTCTCTCTCTCTACCCCCCCACCACACACACACATACACCCCCGCCTCCCTCTCGCTACCTCTCTCTCTCTCACTCTCTCTCTCCCTAATTCTCTCACAAATACACACTACATGCACCATGCATACATTTGCTCAACACTTTCATTTCCCTCTCCCGTGCGTTCACACAGCAGGGAGAGGGATGAAATAATGCTTCGCTCTGCCTCTGATCTCTGCTGCAGTTAATGTGTGCACTATTAAGCAAGGTGCTGAATCAACTGTGTGATGCTGATCCTGTGAATGGCTGAGGGGAAGTGCAGAACCCCTGCAATCCCCTGTGCTCTCCCCATTTTCTGGCAGCCCCTCGCCTTGGTGCACAGGCAGAGCATACACACACACGCACACACACTCAGACAGACACACTTGTACATGCACAAGCACACACATTGTTCCCTGTGGGCTCACGAGCAGATGCAGCTGGAGCACAGAGAACCTTGCACTACTTCAGTCCTATGTCACCCATGTGCAGCATAACAAGAAGCAAGGGAAGAAGAATGGAGGGATGTGAAAGTATGTACACACACTCACACACACAACATGCTTAACTGAGGATTCGGCTGTTCAGACAACACCAAACAAATTAAGCCCTCTTCCTCAGGACTCCCATCAAGTCCTGTCCACAAATCTTTACACAG
>OMNV01001192.1:145152-200871 GCA_900303265.1 Brotula barbata | reverse complement strand
AGTACAATGCAGTGCACTATTCTGCCATATGATAGGATACAGTACAATACGATGTGATACGATACAATAAAATGCAGTGCGCTATAATGTGATACGATACAATATGATACGACGTGATGCGCTGCGAAACGATACGATATGATACAACGTGATACGCTGCGATACGATACGACGTGATGCGCTGCGATACAATACGATATGATACAAAGTGATATGCTGCGATACGATATGATACGACGTGATGCGCTGCGATATGATATGATACGACGTGATGCGCTGCGATACGATATGATACGACGTGATGCGCTGCGATACGATATGATACGACGTGATGTGCTGTGATACTATACGTTAGTGCTTTTTCAGCAGCAACAGTCAGGAAGTGTGCAGATACATGTCGGCTGTGATGGGTGTGGGGGATTACAACTTTCAAATGCAATATTTCATAAAGCTGTTATGTGTGTTTTCATCCTGTGCAATAAGCCAGAAGGGCACAGAAGTGAAACCTGCTTTGATGTAGAAATATTAATCAGAGAAGATAAAATCTAAAAACAAGCTCCCTCTGCTTTATAGAGAAACGGGCAAGAAGACCAGAATGCAATGTTTTCATTTGGAATAACTGGGTTAAACGATGAAAAGTTTGAAAAATGAATTATTTCTGTATTTAATTCTCCAGACAGACAGACAAACCTGAAACTGGCTTAAACCAAATCAAAGGCGTAAACAGGGACTGCGTACAACATGCGTACAATTAACATCAGCACATACTGATACAATACACACAGACACAAAATACACCGTTACGTGTTTTGTCATTTAGTTGCATAATTATTTTATTGTAACTACCTATGTATCTATGTAACTACCTGGTTTACCCTGTGTGCCAACATTATTACTGTTTTATTATGCAATGTTACGTAATCATCTGTTCGCAGTGCTCCTTTTATAGTTCTCTGAAAGATTACGCAGCAACAAGGGCTAAATGCATGTATGTATGCATAAATATTTGGTCACTCTTCAACTTGATAAATATATTTACAGCAAAGTATTATCTTGGTGAAGTTGTTGCTTAGTATGCATCACCAGTAGTCTTATAGCTACTACAACTTGGACTGAAGCCAACCGTGGAGTGAAGATCACCATCATCATCAACTCCGTACATACACATTGCATCTCATACTACTCTCTCAGATTACTATTTATAACCATAAAATCTCGAGTATTTTTGTATAAGGATTGGCAAAAAACAGAGGAAAAATGTATTGTGATAAAAACTTATTTTGACACAGTCAACTACAACTTAAGTCAAAATTGTGATAAGACGTGTGGATAAAATAGCATAAGTATTTTGAAAATATGATAATACAGAACCTGAAAAAATATTGTCATACACATATTTTCAAGATAATTAAATACAAACTTTTGTCATATTTCAAATAGAATGATCAGAAATACCGCCCCTTTCCGACGGTACTACTCAGTGATGTATCTCTGTCATTACCGCAGCACCTGGCTGGTAAATTACCTCTGGTGTGATGAACTGACGATAATGCATGTCCATTATCGGTACACATGGGAATGAGTGGGGAGTGTACAGTACATGAGATCTGTGGACAAACACATCACCTATACACACACGCACAGATAAGCGTATAATCAGAGCGTAGATGGTGCTGCGTTAATGGCCAACACAGACTTCTGTGCTCAGCAGGGTATTTTACATCCTTTTCCCATGGATACACAGTCAGCACAGATCCTCAGTTAAACAGAGACAAATCATTTACAACTAAAATAATCATCAGTGCCAGCGGTGTGTGTTGAGAAATGCTCAAACTGTAGATGGGGCTGTCAGACTCAATAAATAAGAGCACGGCAAATACCAGTAAAGGTCATCATTGAGCTCCAAAATAGAAAGGTCAGAATTTCATTTCCATATTCATGTATTCAAAAGATGATCCAAACACGAGTTAAGTACACAAGCTGCTCTATTACCACAAAGTCAACTTGAATTCTGCTGTTTCTGGATAAGAGCCAGTCAGTTGGTGGACCCTGCCTTCAGACTACTAATGACAAAGGGACACCTGACGTCCTGACTTTACTACTGCACTGTCGGCTGGCATGAGGAACAGCAGAAGCTGCCAATCAGCATCACCCACACGGAAAAAAAAACACAACTTCCCCTGAAGCAGCAGTATTTCACCCCGGCCTCCGCGAGGTTTGGATAAATAATGTAAATAGTGTAAAATATGCCACCTCCGAGGGGGAAACAAGCCAGGGTACTATTTATCCAACTCCTCCTTGTCAAGTGTCACCACTGCAAGTGCTTAATCAAACCTACAGGGAGCGCAGGGAGGAAATGAAATGCATGAGTGGAACTGCAGCTGAAAATGACAATCAGCCAGTTCAGTGATGCCTCTGATGATCAGGCATATAAATGAGCTGAGAGAGGGAGGCAGGGAGGGGGGAAAGAGAGAGAGAGAGAGAGAGTCGGTGACACAAATGTAGGTCAGTCTGCAGCATCTGTGGAGGCATCGTAAAGAATTCATGCGATTTGTGTCATTGATAATGACGTGAGGAAATCATTTATTCCATTTAGCCATCACGAGGCCATCACGCGTCCATATTCCTCAAGCGAAGGCTGCCAAAGCACTCCGTTTTTTTATTGCTTTGTTTGTGTATCATATTATTCGTCTGAATGTAAGAGAAGAACCATGGCAACACAGCGCGACTGACAAACAGTTGCAGACTTTTCAGTTATTCAACAGAATCGGTGGTGTTATTTTTTCACCCAGCTGAACTACAATGCAGAGTGAAACACAGCAGCCTCACAAAATGGATTTCGTGACTTTGCTTACTAATTATTGAGCAGATTAAGACTTTAAATTCAACATCATCTAAACACGTAAAACAGTGCACGTGCATGACTGTTTTGTTGTTGTTTTTTTAGTTCCAATGTTGAGATGCAGGTGAGAAAACCCAAGATTAAAAAATGACACAAACATTAGCTTACTGCCAGTACGAACTAAGTGTGATTTTGAATGCAGGATTCGTAATTGAGCACTTAATTTGTAATAGCAATGACATTTTTTCACTGGTTTTTTTGTATAATTTGAGCAATTCCTCCAGAAACGACAGCCGAGGTAACCATGCAAGGCCCACTTGCTTGCTGGGAGCAATATGGGGTGAGGGTTTTGCTCAGGCGATCACCCTTACCCACTACGCCACGCCCCCCCAAGAGGAAGGGGGACACGGCTAACTGTGCGTTCCAGTTTATTATGAATAATTTGCTCAATGATACAGAAATTTGTTTACAGCTTAATGACACCAGCATGAAGATTAAACATAAAAGTTTCACACTGGGTGAGTAATATCTTTAATATACTTCAGTTTTTCTCTTTGAACTCGAGGACGTGCAACTGATCTAATACACATCAGTTTGACATTGGTGGAGGAATACACTCACTCCGTTTCATATCATGGAGTATAAAACTCACGGAGTAAACCAACTTAATAAAAGTGCTCGGTTAAGATAGTTTTTAAATTCAGGCACTTGCTGACACTTTTATCCCAGTTATGGTTTATCCTGTTGGTAGAGTAACACTAAATTTTTAAACAACCATAACAAACCACAACAGTTTATCCAAAGTCCTACACTCCAGTACTGTTTTTATTCTTTAAAAAAAAAAAGCAAAAAAAAAAAAGCCAAGCAGTCTGTTATGGCTGCTGGTGATGGCCCTCAGGTGCTACACAAAGGTGTTGGTGTCCTGTGTTTTACAACAGACACAATGATTAAGTCTGACACAGCAGCATGTGGCCTGAAAACTCCCCACAGCATAGAGCCATCAGGGAGCTGCAGTGTGTACAGATTCAGTTATAAATTAACTACTCGCACAAGCTTCAGCATATTTTCCCATAGAGAGAGAGAGGGGGAGAGGGGTGAAGTTCAGAAAGCCGATGGCCAAAATCCATATGGAGGCTTTGATCATGTTCCTCTACATGCAGGTGATGAACCATCTGGGATGGATCGGGGGAGGCTGGGCTTCCAAGTTTTAGTGCGGTGTTCACACTTTAGGCTTGTCATTTTCATTAAGATCTTCACTCCGATGCTATTGGGCTGCGGGACTCTTTTCATGTTTTGTTAAAGTTTTGTTTTGGCCACTGGGCTCCCTCAGAGTGTGAGCTGTGTTTGGCAGATCACTTACAGCCGCACAATGACCTAATTACACACACACACACACACACACACAGGTGTACAGCGAACCACAGCCGAGTAACTCCTGATCTCCCTTCTTTGTCGGTGATCTATCGGCGTTACCGTTGGTTACTGGTTTTTTAAACATCTCTGCAGATGTGACCTTGTGATGTAATCATGTTGAATGTGGTGTGGAGAGGGTAAAAGAGGACTACTTATGATGAGTGAATGAGATCCAGGCTCTACTTACCGTGGTCAACACGCAGAAAGCAGTCAAACAACGGTCAGAGGTCATCTAACAAAAAAAGAACGTCTTTATAGCAACCAAATATCAGAACACATACCTCTGAGCAAGGCACATGGCAGGAGGAAGGAGAACAAAGCCAACAGGTGATTCATATAATCAGGGGGGATTGGTTAGGGGAGGAGTCAAATCAGGGGCTGCGTTCACTAGCGCTACACCTGATATTACTCACCACGTGACAGCATTCAGCACCATTTAAGCAACATTCTAAACAGACCGAACCGCTCGTCGGATCTTGACTGAGCTACATTTTCACATTTTACATCATTTCACATGAAAAATGTTGTTCCTCACTATAGATAATCTGAGGATGCTGAACATTTTTCACCGCTGTCAGCTCTTTAAAAGCTTCTCCCAGGGAGTCTTTTGTTGTATTCCGCTACAAGAGATCAGTCAAATATTTAACAGCCAGCAATTTAAGTCACACAATCGTGTCGTATCTTCACCTCTATCGACTGGGGTCCAGTACAATAGCACATTAATAATTCACACACAAAAACTTGCAGCGTATGGTGTCAAACTGTGTTATTCATTGCTTGAACAGAAATAAGTGGTTGTCACGCCTCAACGTAATGAAAGTTCCTGCTATTCGAGATGTGACCGGTGATTCCTGAGACTAAAGGCCCAGAGAGCTTTGTTGCTGTCTGACAAAGCAAAAAGCCGAATCTGAACCTTCGTGTATTGATTGATCCGACCAGGAAGAACAAGAAAATGAAAAAACTGTGATCAATCAACACTCTGCTTTGATCACTTCTATTATTTTTAGCACATTTGAGGCATTCGTTTTTTTCTTTTCACTTAAACATCTGCTGGCTCTTGCGTCATCCCTTAAAAACTTTCACTAGAGGGCGCCATACACGAATCAATACAGAGCCAGTAACTATTTCATTTATTATTCATTCATGGGGGGAATCAGCTTTCATCAGGCCTTGCTTTAATTGCTGAGTTTATTTTATCACTTTATTTTACCACAATGCATAAAATATGTATTTCACCTTTTCTGAAATAAAATATTCTCTAAGTGGAGTGCCATGTTTAGGAGTAGTTTGATCCCTATGGGGCACCAGGTATCACAGAAGATTTTGTGTGCTGAATGAGTTTTCTGCCAAAGAATATAGATTTTCACAATAAAATGAAGTAACACCTTCATACATTTCCTCCATTAAATCAGAGAAACTATTTGTATTCCAACCACAAATGTACAAAATATGATTTGGGTAATTAAGTGATTATGTTTGCAGGTGGAAATAACAGGCAAGACAACTCACACAAAATAAGTGAACAAATGCAGAGAAAAATTACCAAATCAAGTTTATTCATAGAAACAACTGAAATATTACCAGCAGGGGGGCATAAAGTAAATAAGGTGGTATTACATATTTTCACAAAAGCGATATAAAACGACATAGAAACAAAACGGTCTGTGTTCTTCACATATGTACATGTAGCTCTTTTGCTTTGACTGAGTTTATAGAGGAGGCACAGCTATCCTGAGAATCATTAATAACAGTCACCAGAAACTCACCCTTCTCTGTGTGTTTGTTTCTCATACACCCTCCCACAAAGGAACATCTCCAGCGGCCTCTTATTTACATTTAATCTGGGAAGTGTGAAGTCTGAGTCTAACGCTGCATAGTTGAGTCATTCACACCAGTGGAATCATTGAGGTTTTTGTCTTTCCTCGTAAACCAGGATCATTTCATGGTGCCGTAAGGGGCGTAAGAGGATGTGGAGGAGGAGGAAGGCAAACGGGGCAGTGTGGACGTCGAGGAGGGGATGGGTTGAGTCTGTCTGTCAGGGGGACAGTAAGCTGGAGAGATAGATCTGCCTTTGCCCTGCAGGCTGCTGCTGCTGTTCTGCAGAGGAGAACTGGACATTTTCATGCCCCGAGTGAGAGACGACGTGGAGGCGCTGGAGAGGGGTGAGCTCCTCATCCCATAACCCAGGATACCTGTGCTCAGCAGGAATTCCCGAGAGCCATAGGCCGGAGGAGTCGGCCCGCGAGTGCCCGGGGGTCGAATGCTGTCTGGTGGTAAGCTCCTCCTGTTTGGGATGTCATAGACGCCCAGGTCTGGGCCGTAGAGAGCCTGGGATCTGGCTTGCAGGCGCAGCATCCTTTCCCTCTCCTCTAGCTCCCTTCTCTCCTGGATTGATGCCATGATGGTTTTAGAAAAGTTGTCATAGCGCACGGCAGCAGTCTTCTGAGGAGTTAATCCCTGTGGGCTGAGATCCTGAATGCTCAAACCTGGAGGGGTTAGATCTCGTGATGCTACGCCTGGAGGTGGAAGATCCCTTGGCATCAGCCCTTGAAAAGCAGGAGATAGGTCTCTTTGAATGAAACCCTGCAAGGGTGAGGGGTCTCTAGGCTGAGGAGACTGTCTGGTGACACCAATAAACACAGGGCTATAGGCATGAGCAGGGGGATGCTGCAACACTGAGCCATCTGACCCCAGGGCCATGAAGTGGGGGTGGTAGCCCACCTGAGGAGCCCCTCTGTGACCCAGCAACTGAGGATCTGCTGGGCCGATGAGGTTGTCGATGGAGAGGCTGCTGCTGTGGTTGGGCAGCATGCTGGAAGACGAGAACATGCCTGGTAGGGGATTGAACCCCAAACCATCGGCATGAGCAGGAGGCAGCTGGGGTTTGCCGCCGTGGCGATAGCTGTGTTTGAGGGCGAGGGAGCGAGAGTTTAGTGTCAATGAGTTGAGCTGCTGTGGGCTGGAGACGCTTTTGGCTTGGACGGACTGGTTGTCCTGCTGGTGGCTTCTTGGTGAGCTGTCTTTAGTCTCAACGTGGATGTCAGGGCTTCGGGTCAGACATGGCCGCTCTGATGTCTTCAGCAACTAAGTAAAAACACACACATCATACAGTAATGTCAGAAAAGGATCAACACAGAAACCTATGAGTACACACATCAGATAATGAGGATCAATCCAAACTTAATGACCTCATGATAAAGAATGGTTGATGTAGGGCGTATCTGCTGTTAAATTCCAAAATTTGAACAACCATGTATTATAATGTATTGTATACATTTACAGTATTGGAATGAAATGCTGAAGATTCTGAAATAATGTAATAAAAATACACAAACTGGAGATATAAAGTCCATCAACCAAAAAATGGAGACACAGCTGACTAGCTAAAACACCTCATAACAATAAATTCTAAAACTTCTTCCTCTTTCTAAAATGTCATAAACACATTATCACATCAGGCTTACACAAGGCTGTAGGACAAGGTCTTAACACCAACGTTTAATGATTTTAATGCAAATGCTCAATTATATGTGCAGCTCTTAAACTCTGAGATAACCACCAGTGGGTCCATCTTCATAAAAGTTTATTTTACATCCCAGTTAAATGGCAAATATACCAAAAATAGCAAATAGATCAAGTTATATTCTGTGCAAATCTGTGTATTCTAACGAGAAGAGAGCAAAGAGAAATTGAAGGCAAATTAAAATGCCATAACTTCATAAAAAATAAGGGATTGATGTAATGAATTTGAATTTTAAAATGTAAAAGATTTTATGATTTTACTGAAATCCTAATTTCTCTAACAATTGAGATTACATTTTTCTCCCTGATAAAATCAGTTATTAAATGGTTTCCAGCTTGAAAAGGCTGATTAAATTTATATTTAGTCTTTTTAATAACTCTAAACAAAATGTTTTTAAGTATATAATTGTAGTGGGGTAAAAAGATACAACACTGCCTTAAGAGTAACGAAACAGTACTACATACAGGGATACTTTTAGAGTACTTGTACTTGCTCCAAGGTATTTTCAGCATTTTATCTTTTTTTATGACTATCCAACCTGTTCTGGAGGAATGGGTGATGAGCCTCTGGATATGGCCTCCAGGACTGGCCGAAGCTGTGGCACTGTGGGAATGGACACAGGAATGGCGACTTTGGCATGATGTCCTGTTTCTGGAGAGGAGGTGAAAAGGTCTCTGAATATGTGCCAATAACAAGTATAGTACAGGTGGTATACAGACAAATCACCACATCAGCTTGATTTTAAGAGATTCTGTAAACCTTTAACATTAACCACTGAGGTGTTTTTAATATCAAAGCACATACACAGCTGATACAATATTACCTGCAGTACCATCCAGTGCCGCTAGTTGGCCTTTCAGCAGACTGTTGTCTGGTTTTGGTGGCAGCGGCGGTGGAGTTTTTCCCAGTTTGATGTCTGACAACTCAACAGTTCCAGCCAAGGAGCCCTGGCAGGAGAGCAAAAATGATTTTATCAATCTCTGACAGTGCTATGACAGCTACTAATGTGTGAAGTCATACTTTATTTTGGAGGCCCTGGATCTGTATCCCGTTATCTCTGGCTTTCACTGGCATCTGCTTGTTCACCTCCGGTTTGAGGAACGGAGGCTGAACACAGACGTCCGTTTTCTTGCATGGCCGCGCTGTGTACCTGACAGAGAGAGAGGAGTGGCAGTCCCTGATGTAAAGCCTGAACTTAAAACGCTGAAGTAATTTCAAAAAGATGTGTCTCACTTTGGAGAGATGGGACTGCAAACCAGATATTCCAGGTTGTTACAGCAGCCTCGTGTGAAAGGATTCACTCCTCCATGAAACTTCCCAGTTACCTTTGTGAAACAAAAGTAAGACTTTGAGGGATTTTGTATGCACATTTTGGACATTTTAAAAGTTTAAATCTGACAAATCAAACTGACTTGTTCATTGGTGGTGCGTCCTCTGGACACCAGGTACAGGTGAAACCCAGTCAGACCCAGGACTGGGACAAGAAACAACCCTGATATACTAATCACCACCAGACTGGTCATATCATTCAGGATAACTGTTATTTACATTTACACAACATACAAACACACTGGCAATGAATGCGTGTAAGGATACGTGACTGTGCAGTGCAGCTTCCACAGCTCCTCGGTGTGGTTTAGGACATAGATGAGGCCAAAGGTGAACACGCCCACCATGTGCACCGTCAGTGACAAGAGAAACTGAAAAAAGTATCGGTAGTTTCGCCTGCCGATGCAGTTGTTCACCCAGGGACAGTGATGGTCAAAGTCCTGACAGCAGAAACAGGAAACCAACATTTCTACAGCTCAGTTTTGATCAGATGTATGCAGCAGTCTTAAAGGGGTCGAGTATTAATCGGAGGATCAGTAACTTGTGGAACGTCTATTCTGCTTTCTAAATATACTTTGTTTAATGCAGTCTATCCGGAGCCTTTACAGATTGCATTTCTGCACAGACTACAAAGGATCTGACAGAGGGATTAACCTGATTAATGACATCTCTCTCGCTCCCTCGCTCCATCACATGCTGTCCCATCACTCATACTCTTCACCAGCAGAAATCCCTCTTTTTGTGTTACTCCTCCACACACCCACACACTACTCTTCCAGACTCTAAAGTGAGGTCTACGTGCGTCCTTATTATTTATTTTCACCATTTAAAATGTGCACCATGTTCGTCCTCGCCCACAATTCTTTGCTACTGCCAATACTGGCTCGACCCCATAAATCAGTCCATTTCTGTCTCCACTGACCTCCACGCAGTGATCACAGACGCTGCAGTGTGAGCAGCGGGGGGGTCTGTAGAAATGACACGAAGCACACCATTTCATCCGGACTTGGACCCCCTTTACGTCCACGTTCTTATACAGGGGAGCTCGGAAGTCATCATCCTTATCCTCGTCCTCGTTAGCTGAAAAAAGTGAAATTCCAAATGAAAATGAATTCCTTTACAAATTAAGAAAAGTGTGTGTGTGTGTGTGTGTGTTTGAGGGGCTGTTCAAACAAATTAAACTGTACTAACCCATTGGGAGAACACCAGCATCCATAAAGGTTGCCATGGTGAAGTTGGCCAGCACAAAGAAGAAGAGGACAGCACAGCATGGTGGCACAGCAGGGGACACTGTCACAGCCAGCCATGGGCACCTGAACACACACGGGAGGGACAACGTGTGTTTGAGTGGTGCTTTCCTCAATGTGGCATTTTGGAACAAAATTCAATTTTGTATTCAAAATAATGACACTTAATGAGAGTGTTTTTGGATTTAATACGATCCATCCCTTTGGGGTTAAGGTTAACACCGATCGCTGCAAAACAAAGACTCACAGCATAATCATCCTGTTTACTCTGATGGGACCAGCGGCTTCCAAAAGTAATTGTTTTCCAGTGTGAGAGTGTATTTAGGGTGTGCAACCACAGATTGGATGACCAAGTCTCACATGAACACACACGCCCCACCCATAGTCAGACAACAAAGATGTGACTGGTCAATTGTTGTTTTCTTCCATTCTGGGATGGTTCTTTGTACTTCTTCTGTACTGACTGCTTAGATTCAGATGACAAAGACAACCTCACCACATACTGCATACTGCATTCTCTGTCTGAGGTGTGAGTAGAATGAGATTCACTTTCTTTCTTTTTTTTTTGCAGAATCATTTGCAGAGGTTAACCTATGAACTATATAAGGGGAACCCAGAAAAAATAAGAAGATATTATTTTCTTCCTTGCTATCCTTATCATCTTCAGCCACCCAGCAGGCATATTTTGTGACCCCATAGAAGACCCCCAGATTGGGAACCAATGAATTAGGATATAGAAGATAATTAAGTTATAGTTATATTATAAAAGACAGAGTGCCTTTTGAAAAATGAAAATGATGTGCGCAAAGATAATCAGGTCTATATTCACAGAATTCAAATGCCAATAATCAGCTTCCTTTAATTTAATGCATAGGTCAGTTAGAAAATATGTCGTGGTCCAACAATCCTGTGATTATGGCTCTGCTGACGTACCAAAAACAGATGATAAACGTGGGTCAATATAACTTTGTGTTGTGGCAAGAGAATCAATATTTCTCAGCAAAAAACATCAACCAGCACTATTAACCTGCAAGTGCGTAGAGGCAATAAAAAAATAAATAAAAGTAATCGTTTAAATAACTTAAACATTAGACCTGCACAACTCACCACAATATCTTAGTGGTACGTGAATGTTTCTATCCCATTTGTTACTTCATTAAAAAAAAAAAAAAGACAGACAAACCAAACAACAAAGTTAAAAACACAACCATCCTGTCAGAAGCAAGATAGTTATATTGTAATAAGTATACATTCAATTCGATAGAGGTCATGTTACATTGAACTTTTACTGCTTTCAACCACATTAATATTAATGTGCTTCAATCTTTGAACACACCACAGGACAATTCAATGATTCACCCCTTCACCCAACAATCACTTTACTATAACAATCTACAGAGAGAGTTTTCCTATCAGGAGTTGAACCAGTAGATCATCTTTTTGTGTGAAGTGCTACAGAGTCATTACTTCTCTTTTCCCTGTCCGAGTCTGTGGATGGTTTTCAAGTGTTGAATCACACTGACTGGGAGCGTGATAGTATCTGTGCAGTGAAAGATTAGAGGGAGGGCCAATGTAATCAGGTTACAGTGGGCGACAGAGAGAGACGATTCTCTGGATTATATTAACAGCATTTGATTGAATATCACATGAATAACCTATATAAAGTAAAGGAATTTTCTCTTTGAATAATCAACCTGCTAAGTTTGGTATTATTGGGAGGGATACATGGTAAACTATCGTTCCATATCTCCAGCAGGTTTCTGAAAACTACAACAACAATTCCAGTTTTGGAAAATTTTGTGCAAAATCTGACATAAAACTAACTCAGAGAGACAAGAACTCCAGAGGCTACAACATCTGCAAATGATTAAAGTGCTAGAAATCTAAATGAGTCATTGCTGTGGTATCAGTTGGAGTTCTCCTGACCGCCACTTTGGTGATCATTCCCCACACCAACTCAGCCTCTGTCCGTTGAACACTACTCATGTCGAATTGTGGCTTGGGTCTTGGTTCACCACTGGTCACAACCACTTGTGCTTTTCCAGTCTCCTCTGTGTATCAGAGTAACTGGGTTTGTAGCTTGGATCTTGGATTTATGCTGCAACCACTGGCTCAGGGTATCTAAGTGGCTTTTTGTTTCTGGTGTTGGCACCCGGGATTCGAGCCCTACTAAAGCCCACTAATTCTAACCAGTCTTTCCCCAACTATATATATATATATATACTGTATATACAAATACACACACACACACACACACACATATATAGATGTAAAAACATACATACAGGAGTCCTTAATCTCACATATACCTCAACAGAGTCCAGATCCAACCTCCAGTTCCAAACATCCCCTGCTTTTAGGCAGTGGGGGAGGGAAACCCCTGAGAGAAGCACCTCCTGATGCCAGATGCAAATTTACTAATCCCTGGATTATGAACTCTGGAACTCTGGATTATGAACTCTGGATTACAGACCATTTCTGACAGTCCGATGCATTGTGGAATCCTCACATTTTAGATCCTAAACACACAGAGCTCTAAACCCGACTCAGTGCTGGTATGCGATCTATAACTGCATTCTCTTAGTCATTGATAACGGTGCATAATCAATAAAGTTTGATTAACTGATGAAAAATGGAAAGCAATGTATGTACAGATTATTCAATTGTGTGAAATGTAACAATAAGTGAGCGTGTGACAGGAAGATTAAAGAGAGAAGTTATGATCCCCAGGATTTGTGCCTGTTCTCACTGAACATGGTTATGTCTTACATGTGCAGGAACTGTCATCTGATCTGAACCATTAAGATGGAATTGGAGTTAATCGGACACAATTCTTAACAAACTTGGAAAATGTTGCAAGATAAGAGTTTTTTTGTGGTTTTTTTAATATATATTTGTCTTTTTCTTGTATTTTTTGTGGTATATTTAACGCCTGGTTCTCCATTGCTGGATTCATATTCTGTTTATGCCTCTGTATGCGGTGTATTTTGATTTGTTTGTTGGTTTGTCTCAGTATGTTGACACCACGTAAAACGACTTTGAGATGAAATAAATTGAAACAATTTCTTAATGAAAGGCATTTAATATTCAAACCATTTGCCAAATTCGTTTTGACTCTGCAGAAATTTCAAGACTCGGCTCAAGAGCTCCAAGTAACAAGTAACGCTGGTGATAAACATTTCGCATATTGAGAACCACTGATCTAAATCCGCTGACAGGCTGCAGTGAAAGTGGAGAAGAGATTGCAGTGTGTACACGACATGCACATCCTGTCTCCATCACCGGTCTGAGACCATCTGGACCAGAGAGAGGGACACTTCATTACACTGCAGAATGGCGAGACATGCTCCACCTAATGAAAGAGGCCGTGCAGAGCTGCATTAAATCACACAGCACGGTAAGCTGCTCCGCAATCTGCACACTGGGTCAGTGGCACAGACACACACAGTCGGTCAAGCAGCAACATCAGCACTTGGCAGTAACGGCTGCTTTTGTGAGCTATTGTGACAGACCGAGAAATGGCCTCAGCCCTGTGTCATTTATCAGGTTTGTGCACACCAACACCAGGATGTCATGTCAGTAGTACAACAGAACACACACAGAGATACACAGGCTGATATTTGTTTGAACTCACGTTTACGCCACACCGGTTTTCCTGTCTTCATTGTTTACTATATAATAGAAGAAAATTGCTTCAGAAATGCAGCCATCACAATTTTACGAGAGAAAACAGATTGTAATCGCTGGATTTTTTTCTTTCAGTGCATGCAAATCAAAGTCATTTAAGCTTCAATACAGAAAGAAGCGATCATTCCCTATTTACAATGTAATGTTTGTGGACAGTTAAGCAACTTGTTTAAATAATTTTACAAATTAGAAAATGACACTTGACTATAAACAGTAGGTTTGTTTCTGCTGGAAAGAGGTATAAACAATCTTTCCACACCTCATACAATCTTTAAGAAAAAAAAGAATTTGGGCATATTTCTGCAGTGAGCATATTCCAAAAACAATGAGACTCTTTGCATTATTATTTCAGTATATTCTCAGCTTTTTGCAGAGTGAGATTGCTCATTAAAAAAGAATTCGGTAGGCGGCGGAATCCACAACTTCATCCACATGTCACATTTCTCCACAACATTCAGAGCTTCGTTGGGCGTAGGTGAATTAAAAATAAACAAACCAGCCAGCGGTAGCCTAAACAAAAGCTCAAGGACCGACGAACAAAAGCAGGAAGCAGCAACTGAAGACTCTTATCAGGCAAAGGAAACCAAGGGCCTTTACTTTGAAAGGTCTTTTATCAAAGCCAACTATGGAAATAGAAATGGCATTCTAGAATAGAATAGAAAGCATTCAGCCTGAACACACAGGGTGAGGTCTTCAGCTGAGCACTAAAATCTTACGATGAGACCAAAGAATTGAGTGGCTGGCACTCAGTCATTCACTCATGATTCATGATAGCCAGGCTGAAGAGGATATTCTGCTATGTTATGTTACTGGGGAAGAGCTGGACCAAACGTGGCACCTGTCCATCTCTGCTTCTGGAGAAAGAAACTCGCTGCAGCTGCTGACTTGGCAAACACACAGGATGCAAACTAGCAACTGCTCATATTGGAAAACGGTGATATTTGCTGGCAGCTGATAAAACACCACCTTGCAGCCAGCTTTCTCCTGGAGGAAAATATTTAAAGTAAACACGAGGGAAACTACTATTGCGCTGATTAGTCTGCATACCTCCACCAAGGCCAAAGAAACGTATACCAAAATGCTCTAATAATAATCAAAAGACAACAAGGGTGTCCATCTAGCCAACTGATATGTCAAAACTGTTTTCTTGACAAAAATACCCACTCTCAAAATGTTAAGAAAGCTCTAAGGTGGTGTTGGTTCTTTGCTGGGCTATGCCTACCTGTGTACCATGTTTGTCCAATCACTACATAATCATTTGAGAAGAAACAAACTAACCAACAGCCACAGGTGAGAACATACAGTGGCCTACACGTTAAACTGGCAAGATGGATATCAGGTTACACAGAATACACACAGGGGTCATTATGTGTCAGTTACCATTGGAAGTTTTCAGGATTCCACTAGCCAGAGCTCCTGTTCAAATAACTGTAGAGGTTATAAGATCCCTATGAGGTCCATACCATCAGCACCACGCTGATTCTTTTCTCTTTCCACACAAGAGAATAGAGTCAAAATAAATCTGTATCCCCTATTATTATTATTCTATTATTTCTGGTCTGTGATTCTGGCTTTGGATCCCAGAGCTCCCTCCATATGTGTTGTATATGATACTAAAACGGCATACAACCTTACATGACATTAAATATGTTGGCTTGTATCAATAGTGACAAACTTTTCTTTAATCCAAACATTATTATTTCACCATGTTACATGAAAAAGATCCAAGACACATGATTCAGGTGGATGAAATGATCCAAATAAACCTGAAGTCCTCTGATAGTAAATTCAAAGACTAATGTTTCCCTGATGGGGGGGTTGCATGACATTGGCCAGAGGATCCTAATCCTACACTCCTAATCTGGTGTCATATCCCAGCAGAAACAGTTTGTCTGTTGAATACAGGCGAAACTAGGACAGATAGAGCTACTGAGGTCAAAGCTCAGTGGACCAAATGAGGATGGAGTCCTCATTTACTATATTTGTCATGAGCATCTGAGGGCTTTTTAGATTTCATTTCTGACGTTCCATACTACTCTTGAATTCTAAGAATATTGTGTGATTTTACAGTTAAACACTGTTCATTTGTGATTGCCATTTTCTTCCCAAATACATATAAACATGCACAATATATTAAAACCTTTCTAACCCTTAAATCTTAAACAGGCTCATCCAATAATCTGCAGTAAGTTGTTCATTTGTGCATAGCGTTTTCTTGATTTCCTCCAGCTCAATTTAAGACGTGTGGGTCACAAGCACTTTTTTACCCACACAGATTGCTGATGGATTATCTCTGTGCTTATTCTGAGTGTTCTGGGTGTGTTGAGGAGTGCAGAACACACTGCATTATGGGCAGCCGCCCAGACCAGCCCACACTGTGAGCGAACCAGGTCAGATGTTAGTCACAGTTAGTAAAGAAAAGGCAGAGATGATGCTCCTGTCACATATTCATGTTGTGTGTCTGTGCTGACAGTTTGTTATCATACCAAGAAGGCTAACAATACATTTGTGTTTGGACTTGGAATATCAGGATAAAACTAGTAGACAGATGCAACTTAATCAGTATGTGACTGGTAATAACTAAGAAATCTGAACACATTACGCCTGTTCTTAGATCACCGCACGGGCTTCCTGTTAAATAAAAGTGTTGCTGCTGGTTTATAAATCACTCAATAGATCAATAATAGAACAATAGATCTGAGAAATACTTGTAGATTATGAACTTAAAAGCTTTCCTAGCACATCTGTTCCATAGGATGGGCTTTCACGACTTAAACTCTAAGACAACTACCATCCATCCATCTATCCATCTACCTATCCATCATGCATCCATCTATCCATCTATCTATCCATCCATCCATCATCCCCCAATCCATCCATCCATCAATCCATCTATCTATTCAAGGTCTTCTTGCACATTGTCACGAAAATAACAAAGTAACTAAGATACTAAGCACATCTGGAACAAGGAGAAATTTAAGATGAATTACAAATGCCGTAAAAAAGTACAGGTTGCTGTAGCAGATTTTAGAATTTTTAAAAATCAATGAGAAAATCTTTACAAAAATTATTAAGATGTTTCATTACTTTTCTACATGGCATACTCAAATATGATGGGTTACTAAGATAAAAAGGACTATCAAATATATCCAAAGTCCATCAAACATCCCTTAAGATGCTGAAAGTATCTAAAAAAGCATTTTAGCTTGTTTTTATCCCTTTTTTTCTTTTCTTTTTTTTTTACACACTTACAGTACATTGAGTTATCTTGTTTTTGAAATGTGCAATAAATAATCTTGCCTTGCCAACTATAAATACCCATGCGTCATACAGTATATGGTCTTTTAATTTGCTAGCTGGGGAACTTTTTAAAACCAAGTACCACCAAACAAAACATCTAAGTACTACATAACTGACAACTACAACAAAAACGTCAACATCAAAAATAGAACTATTTCTTAAAAAGGCATTTGTGAATAATTCAACAGAATTCCTCATAGATGTCAATTGTGTGGTTTCTTTCCAGAGTCATCTCACTCACCGTCACAATCATCACACACACCACTGGGGACGCTTCAAGTACCACCGATGGCACCCAGCTTGAGAACCTCTGCTTTATTGGCTTTGAGTAGGATGCGGGGACTAAAAACGAGTCTCAAAGTGAAATGGATTTTAAAATGAAAAAAAGCCCATAGCCAAAAAATGGGTGGATGGATGACAAACTTTCCACGGGTGAACTTACGTGAAGACGAAGAACAGGGAGGTCGAGCCGACGAGCAGGCAGGCGGCCGTGCACACCGGGACGAAGGCGCTGGGCTTCAGCGAGTCTGCGCCGCTGCCGGGCATCCTGTCCTCTCTCTCTCTCTCTCCGCGGGCATCAGCGACTCATACTAACGAGAACACACACACACACACGTCATCAGCCAAATACTGGGAGACGAAGAAGAAAAGGAAGAAGTGTGCGCTCTCCTGCAGCGTCTTGTCTGTCCCGGCCGGGCTGCAGCGCACAGATGCCGGCTCCGCTTGATCCCAAAGGTGGAGCTTTACTCTGACATGACGCGAGGAAGAACTCAGCTTCAACACCACGGTGACAGCCTCCTGTCAGCTGATCACCTCTGGATCTATAGGAGACACCAGCAGAAGTCCTGGTCCCCAGAGGATGCGCCTTAAACACCTCTCATTTCCTACCAGCCGCAGGAGTCAGAATGAACTGTTGTGACTCACTTAAAGCTACAGTCAGGGATGGTCCAAATGACTGATATCGAACACGTATTTTAAACACAAAATACATATTTTGTATTTTCCGGTCTTGAGAATATCCAGATGTGATTTGTGTCAAAATGCATTGTGTATGATTTTTTTTTTAAATAAAGTTTTTTTTTTTTTTACAGAATCTTAATTGTTTCTGGCACCACTTGTAGCGCCGCTAAGTGGAGGCTATGTGTGTCAGCGTCACAGCAGACGTCTAAAATAAACTAGGAATGATTTGGTTAATTTAGTTGTGCCCAACAGCTTGCAAGAAACGCAAACAGTTATTTAATTTAAATTCAAAATCGTTAATTTGATATTAGAGGCCAACAGGAAACAGCTAGCTAACCAGCAACTGATGGTTCATTCCAGACAACACGGAACTCTAATATCAGTCCTACTTGTAAAAGTGCTGCGGAACGTCTCTGAAAGTCGTTGTTCCCGATGGGAAACTCTGGGCCGTTACATCACTGAAATGTGAATGCTTTTGACAGAAACACAACAAATCTGGCTATAAACATCGAAAAAAGAGCATAATTTATTTTAAGGTTTAGATTTTATGGTCACACCAAAATGTTTTGCTGTATTTTCAAAATAGAAAATTCTGTGTTTGCATGTAGAAAATACATTTTGATGTATTTTTACTCAACGTATAAATTTGAAAAACTTATTTAATTTAATGCTCTGAATAAAAATCATGAAATCTCCAGCGCCTCCTACTGGTGAAGTCTGATCTACTTTTGAATCCAACTGTGCCCCCTTTTACCACAAGGGGGTCTGTTATGTCAATTGTCAGTACATTGACACGACTCATTATTTGCCCCTTACCGTTCATTAACTAAAGGAGTGAACAGGATAAATGGTGCATGGATGGAAACAATAGGATTTCACCATTTTCATAGGATATGAAACACTTTATTCCACTGGGTGTTGCATTTCCTCTCTCTCTGTGTGCCACCCCTTCTCCCGCTCTCACATGACTCCTCTGCTCTAGGATCAGGAATCTCTCTCTCTCTCTATAATTCCAGTTGAACCATACTTCCTTGGACTTCAGATTCTCTCACTCTTTTCACACTCTACATAAGCTTGACCCGACTTGTAAGAATACTTCGATTTGTGCTGATTTCAATTGCACATTACGTGTCCATCCAACTATTTATTTATTGCATAAACACACTCTGGTGGGAGGAGTTGTGGAGGCAGGAACTGTATAGGAAGGGGTAAGAGGGAGTTGTTTAAAATTTTCTGCTTCTTTAATTTTGTGACCTCAAAAAAGAAATGGGTCAAGTCTGTAAATAATACATATGATGAATAAAGAGATGGTAAAAAGCCATTGTCGAATTTCAAATGATGTAGTTAGAAATGCAGCACTGATCTATTTAAATAACTGATTGCTTTCCCCCCCAAAATACTTAAAAAAAATCCATAATAACTTCTCTCAAATTTAATCATAGTCTATAAATATGAATCTTGAACTCCTTTAATATATGAGCAGGAGTTTTGTGTATAATTTCTGTTATGAGTGAGGGAGTGAGAGAGAGCTCTGGGAAGGCTTAACGTGAACAAAATAATCTCAGGTCTCAGTGGTACTACCGCTTCCATTAGGGAATAAACAAACAAATCTCTGAGATGTGATAGGATGTCAATGATGTGATTGGGTCGGGCTTGTTCCACTTCCCTTTATATACACTGTAAGTACATATATATTCCAACCACAGAACCCCACATTAAAGGTAGAGGGAGGACTGAACGCTGGTTTTTCAAGGTGAATTGAATTCATTGATCTGCCATTTCGATGGATGCAGAGGAGTTGATAGAATCCATCATCAGAGCATTCATGTTTCTAGCAGGGATACTGGGAAACAACTGGCTGGCCTTCCGTTCCCTCCCCAAGCGTGTGTCAGAGTTCCGCACAAATGAGGTTCTGTTCATTAACCTGGCTGTTTCCAACCTCATCACTAACTACATGGTGGACCTGCCCGATACCATAGCAGATTTTGCAGGCCAATGGTTTCTGGGGGAATCATTCTGTGGCGTGTTCCGTTTTTGTGCCAACCTGTCTGAAGCCAGCAGCATATTCTCAACCTTCTTCATTAGTATTTTCTGGTATCAGAAGCTGGTGGACTCCCTGAAAAGGGGAGGTGCTCCGGTGCAGATGGACAGCCTGCGCCTGGTGGCCTGTTTGCTGGCCGGCAGCTGGACGGTGGCTTTGGTCTTCAGCATTCCACATTTTTTCTTTGTCAAGCTGACTTTGGATAACGAGAGCCAGGAAGATTGTATAAATGTGTTCCCTGATGAGACTGCCCTGAGGACCTATGAGATCCTGTATTTAACCCTGGCCAACGTTGTCCCTGTTACTGGGATCGTCTATGCCAGTGTCAGGATTGTCATCACTCTGCTTCAAAACCACCCACGCATACGGGCTCATCAACCCGACACCAAGGAAGGGATAAAGAATGACAAGGACGCAGAGCAGAAGAATGAAAAGCCGATCAGCACAGCCACAGATCCATCCAATCTGAGAGATCAAACAGTTTCTTCATCCCAAACCAACATTTACAACGCCGTTGCTGTGTCTACCTGTTCAGGCAATCAGCTGTCAGGTAAAATTTCCCATGATTCTCCCCTCAGCAGTGAAATGAACAAAGCTGGAGTTGCAGAAAATCCTGAGAGGTCCAACCAGACACCAGCAAAGTTCAATCCAAGCTTAGGCGTCCAGGTAAGGGCAGCCAAAAGCGTGCTGGCAGTGGCCGGCGTGTTCTTGGTCTGCTGGCTGACTCACCTCCTCCTGCGTATGACCAACAGCATCCACACTTCATCCCTCGTGGTGGAGGTGGCCAGCTATATCGCTGCATCCTACACCTGCATCATCCCCTACATTTTTCTGTACGGTGTGAAAAAGCTGTCATGCTCATGCGGAAGATAGAAGCTGCTGATGGATATTCACCTTTTTTTTTCACAGTAGTTTTCTTATGGTGCAGATACAGTATGAGATTGGATTTCCGTTTTGTTCTTGGAATACAGTAGCAGGTATGTGTGCTGAGTTAGGTCTGGAACACTTTGTGTCTCCTGAATGTCAGTTTTTCCATGTTCAAATATACATTTTTCTCAAAAAAATGTAATATTTGCAACTGGATAAAACCATTAAATTAGAGGACTGACAAAATGCTGAACTTATGTGAAAAAGCAAGAATCCCTAAGAATGATCTTTTAAATACAGATTTACAGTTGTATCTTTGTCCTACTTGTTTTACCATGTTTATGTCAATACTGTTTTTTTTTTATCTTAGTCTGCATCTTCTTCAATGTCTTAATAATTGATGGACTTCAATTCTGTTACGCATTTCAGTGTTTTCACCTACTGGTCAATGTCAGCTGAGAATTCAATATTGTTACTGCACACACTGCTGGTTAAATGTTTTTGGATTGTTATGTTACATAAAGATGCTTTTTAAATCAAATTGGATCCTTCAATGATACATCTCCTCTATCGAAATGTCTGGAAGAATTGTTAATATTTAAATTTCATTTGAATGAAATTCTCAAAGAGAAAGTTTGATTTGCTTTTGCCTATAATTTCTAACCATGCATTACACTTGTAATGTAGTGCAGGTGTACTGTATTGTGACCATCTGCAACATTAACAGAAATTAACCCAGCATAAAATCTAATTAATTTTATTCCATAATGAAATATTTTTTCCTACTACAGTGCACAAGCAATTGAAAAAAAGCCCTTTTGCAATTACTTCTCTATTGGTGATGAGCACAAGAAATGCTGCATGCAATGTTCAATTAAAAGATAATTACATAAACAAATTATGTAGGCTGCCTCATCTGCGTCTTTATGGTCGTCCCATAGCAATATAACACAGCTTCCTGCTGATAATGATTTATAAAGCAACACAAAACTTAATTTGTTTGCATGACATCATTTCTGTGTAGTGTTTTTAATACAACTTCAAGCAGAAAGGCAATAACAAAAGTTTTATTTCTCAATAAAAATGTTTTAGGTATATTTTCTCATTGCAAGAGTACGTTTTAGTATGGCACTGAAGGGCACACACACATTAAAAATGTTCTACATTCAAAAATAACAAAACACAAAATCACCCATTCACAAATCAATTTTTCAATGCGGCAGCAAGATAGTCGAAATCATTACCATTATTAACAAACATGTAAATAAGGACAAAGCATGTCAAAATCCTTCAGCAGAGGAGACAACATTACGGTCATATGTACATAAATACAACGTACAGCAAAGAACTGCTTCTTTGGAGGCAACAGTAGAATAAAGAGTTAATTTTTGACTTGTATTGTATTGAAAATATCCAAATATCACAAACAACTCATCTATAAGTGCATTTTCAACAAAATTGTGGCTGTCAAAGCAGTGTCAGATTTTAAGAAGTCAACCATCTTGATTTTGTTGTTTTTGATTTCAAAGTTAACTTTTAATGACAACATTCCTGAAAACATCTGTGAAACTGTACAGGTGTGTGTCGACCAACTGCTTTGTAAATCTTGGACAGTATAACTTGGTTTGATCTTGGTGTTGTTTAGATACATCAACAAGTTGCAATCAGTGTTCAATACACACAACAAAATGCACTGGATATATTTTTAAAAACATGTTGCCTACTCTCACTCCTACCAGAAGATTTACTGTGGTATGTAGCAATTATCCCTTAGCAAACACAAAGCTGTGACGGGCCAGGCCAAAGAAGAGAAAGATGCATACCCTGCTGGGCAGTGAGAGCCCAATGTGTTGTCCTGGCTGATGATGTGAACACATTTTTGATCAGCTGTAATTAAGGCTAACAGTTCTCCTTTCCTCCCCATGATGAAAAACCTCAGTGGAGTTTCTCAAGCTTTGCCTGGAGTGATTTAAAATTGCCGATGGTGTGTTGAAGGGCTGAGTTTGGGCTAAGGGACTGCAGCTCCACAAGGTAACCACAGATGTTGTCAAGACAAACGTTAGTGAATCGCCGTCTATAATGAAGGGAAAAGAAGAGTTTTCAAAAAAATTATTTCAGCTTTTGAGTTCCAGTCACACCACAGGTGCACAAGTGAGATTCATGATTATGTAGGGTTACGAATTAAGAAGATATTATTCCAATTAATGTAGGTTGTATATTGTGTTTTTCAGTCGTGACAGTTGTAGGAACAATTTAAAGTAGACTTTACACTATTTTTAAAATATCGCTGATCAATTGACAATTATAAGTATGACAATTATAAGTATATATTTAGTTCTTAAAAATTAGTATTTACATATTTGATGTTGGAAGTGGGAGACACAATTTCAAGTTAGCAGATTATTATTTGCAGAACAGACGTTTTAAAACTTTGATTGTTCAGAAATAAAACTTTGTGCTTTGTTTGCCAACATATGAATATCATTAGCTACAGTCATCCTCGCCTACGTGTGTTTTACCTCAGCCATAATTTAATATCATGTAATGGCAAGTGCTGATGAATAATTGAATAATTGATTGATTACTCATAGTCAAGGAGGTCCAATTATCGATCGGGGAAACTGCAGAAAATGTTCATGCCTTATCAGTACTTACTAATATATCAGAAGACACAAAATAATATTTTGTGACCTAAATAATGATAAAAGATAAGCGACTATATGAACTCTGCAGTCAATTTCAGTATTTCACTCAAAATTTAAGATTTGCACACTGTGTCACATGTGTGGCCATTAACTTGATCATGACTGTGTGAACAGAACGACTGAGTTATGAAGTCATTTTTAGATTAAAATGTCTACCTTTCACCGCAATACTACTATTTAAAGTAATATCTTTCCTGTTGATGTAATTTCAATTGATTGGATTTAAAAGTTGATCAAATCAAAATCAAAATGTACAATAAAACTTTGGGGATGTAGGTGATGCCATCATCCAAACAGCTCATAAAAAATTCCTGCTGAATCTATGACAGGACATGCGAAAGTGAGTTGACAGTTTACCTGTCATAGGTTGGTACTTTGCTGGGGTCGTCTACATATCCTGACAATAGCACGTGGATACACTCCACCAAGTGGAGAGGTTTCTTCAGCCGCTGCCAACACGGATCCTATGGGAAAGAGACAATCAGGTACGTGGAACGATTAAGTTAGAGAAATATAGGTCTTGTCTAATGTTTGCAGCTCAATAAATTATATTTTTTCTCTGAAGCTTGTACCCGAGTTTTGAACAGTTGGTCATACACCTCTAGTAGCCGTGGTAGCTGCACTCCAATCTCCTGCATTGTGGCAGTAACAAAGCCAACGTCCCAGTTCAGTCTGCACACCTCCTGTTCCAAAAACTTCACTAGGAACTCTAGAATAATAGGACAGAGGAACTTACATTAGTACTAAGAAATATAGGACGCATTTAGCCTCTCTCATAATTCATAACTTTGCACTTCTATGTAAACATTTCTCTCATCTTTGTCTCTCTGGGGAAACCATGTTTCAAGAGGTCAATTACAAGAGCCGGAAATTTAAGCAACTGGCTCAGAGCAGCAGATTTCAAGCCTGCTCCTGGGGGCCTCTATCACTACCTATTTGTGGTCTCTTGCTGTTCTACCCAGAACTTAACCAACCTCAGGTGCATTTACAAAGTCAACATGTGGGAGGAACCAACTATTAATCAATGTTACACACCTGATGTAACTAATCAAGTGTGGGTGGGAGCAGTGAGCGGTGGAAAAATATACAGTGCTATGAGTGACCAGTGACCAGGATTGAGAAGCACTGACGTACGTCACCTACACACCTGAGGCCTGTACCACAGAGATTTACAGACATGAATAATACACCAGAGAGGTCTAATTATAATACTGTTAACAAGAGAGGAAAATGCAATTTGGAAACACTACTGGGGAAGAAAATTGAATATAATTTCAGGTACATGTGGATGATTACCCAAGGGAAAATATCTTGGTGTTCCAGCATAAATCTTTCCAAGTGACACCAGTTTTAAATTGAGAGCTCTCATTCTGTCTGCTAGACTCATGGCAACACTGTCTCCAAGTTCTGTGAGAGAAGGTGAACAGAAGAACAGTTATCATCATTTATTATTATCATCTGATTTGGGAATAGCATCAAACTATTTTAGCAGAGTGTTAAGTCATTTTACTTGCCTTTCTCCATAATTTCCTGCCACAGTGAGTGAACCAGGATTGGGTCAGAGTGTCCGGCACAGTGAATGATGGCTAGTTTACACTCAGACAGTTTGTAATGGTCGGCAAACTCCCCATAGAGCTACACAAAAGAATGGAACACAGAGATTGGGCATTTACACACTTATTGAATATCTTTACTATCGCTGTTATATAAGATGAAATGCTGTGTGTTACCTTTGTTATGTCCATGAGCTCTAAGTCCAGCTGAGATATGACATTTTTCACTGAGGGATAATGGGAGTACTGTCTGATCAGGGTCTCCTGGATCTGCACTTGGATGCGTACAAGCTTGTAGGGAGAAAAACAGAAACAGCAACTTTGAGCCACCATCTTATACATAACTTAACAACAGTCAGTCCAACGGCTAGATCTTGTTCAGAGGGCTGTCATTTTGATCTCCAACGTTCATTTACCTCCATCCTCTCTTCCAGTTCGTGAAGGAACTCTCCATCAGCTGCCTGGGCTGAGATGCACGAGGAGCTCTTTGCAGACAGGATGGCGCGGGCGATGTACTCCAAACGCTGCTTTAGAGAGATTTCAGTGCTGTAGAGAAGAAATAGTAACTCATTTGTTTTTCTAAATCAAAAAAAGCCATAAAGACTACATCACAAATTTGTATGTATCATATGCTGGAAACTTCCTCAGTGTCAAATTTAGAGTCAAATCTTTCTAATTGAGAGGCAGTTCACACTCCATGTCTTAATACTTGGAGAAATTTCAAAAGGTAGTTGACCCTTTGATGTTATTGTCTATGTCCAAACCTGTGCATGTCAGCCAAGCGAGCCAGTACATGTGCTGCCTTTCCAAAGCTACGGTTCTTCTCGTAATAGCGCCACAACAGGTCCATGTTGTGCACCTTATTCTGGTCCTGCTTGATCATGTGCATAAGGTGTTCCTCGAGGTATGGAGAATTCACCTGGAGCGCAGAGAACAAAAAATAATCAAAAGACTGATTAAGAAACAGGATACAGAAGAATTACAAGAAGATGAGACACTACCTCCAACAACTTGTCAGTGAGGTCTGCCTGGATCAGCCAGTTGTACAGAGCGATGTGAAACAGCTCATCCTGAGACCTCTGGGCCAGACCGAGCATCTGCTCAAACTACAAGAGAGGAGAATTTCCTTAGAAATGCAGAGCATTTGCATCACTGCAGCCAGTAATGTAAGTAATTCATAAGCTGTGTGTGTGGTTCTCACATGGGCAGTAGCTTCTTCATTACTGAGCATGTTAGGGTCAGAAGTCATCACAGGAGGACCAGGCTGCTTGGGGACACTGGGGGACTGAGGAGCAGCTTTGCTCTGGTTCACCAGTTCCTGCATAGTGTCTGAGATGCACTTATAACAAGACAGCCTGGAGTGGAGAGAGGAGAGAGAAATGGTTGGTTGTATGAGCAACAAGGAACATCAATCATGGTGGTGAATGGTGTGTCATTTCTATACAGTGCTACCTTTCCTGGAAGGCCTGCTGTCCCACCCGGTCCTCCTCAGGTTCTCCATTCTTGTAAAAATGAGGGCCGTGTCTCTGTGGATCCTTTTTGTCAGCTGCTGTCAGACACAGCTCAAGGACACCCTCATAAAAGCGCACTAAAATAGTTTAATCCCATTAGTAAACATATTACCTGCATAGAGGAAAAGCAAGAGTATATTTGTGTGTGTGCGTCTATCTCTTTACCTTGTCTGTACTGAGAGCAGACTAGTGGCAGGTCTGTGTGGTGGCTGATTTGCTGGTAGAGCCGCAATGACTCTCTCAGTGTTCTCTCCTTATCTACCTTATTCTGTATCTGCTTGGAGCTCTGCAGCAGCTCATTAGCCTGAGAATGAAAACATTTACAACCCTTAATCCATTTAGGTGCATTGAGACCTTTAGTTCAGGTAAAAACTCATCCTGAAAATTCAAGATTACAAGGGAGGCAAAAAGAAACACACAGCCAAATATTTACACATCTGAAAATATAATCTAACAGTGACGTCATTTAAACATGTTCGGTGCTTTCAATACAAATTATTCTGTTTAAAAAACTTTTTGTGTGTGTGTGTGTGTGTGTGTGTGTGTGTGTGTGTATGTGGGCAGGCACCTTAGAGCAGACACTGTCATCACTGCTATACAGCAGGGGGCAGATATCCCTCAGGTGATTGCTGATGGCGTCCACAGAGGCACTGTCTTTGATATAAACATTAATAAGCGCTGTGACCAGAGCTCCAGACAGCTCCTTGGTCCGAATGACGACATCTTTAAAATTTGCCCCCTTCATTTGCTCCTGGACCTCCTACAAACAGACAACAAATTGCTAGGTGGAAGAGTACTGTGCAACACCACAGAAACAACAGAGTACTCAATGTGCATCCCATTTTTGGTTTGAGTCATGTATTGCATTCAGTTAGATGAAAATTGCATATACTTGTACCTTAGGCAGTTCAGACATAATGAGGCTGAACTGATGATCGCAGAGCATCTTCCACAGAGCCAGTGTTTGATAGGAGCGATGAACTAAGTGCTGGATTCCTTGCAGGGACACTTTCTCATAAACCTGAGCCTTTGCTGGAGATGGAAGGAAAAATTGCCAAGAGCAACAAGAAATGGGTGAAAAAAAGGTCAGGCAACATAACAGGTACAAAATGTTCAGTTAATAGCTATTTATCTTTGTTAAAGTCAATGTATGGACGACGCTTGTTCAGTAACGCCCATTCTATTCAATCAGCAAATCTTGCAAATAGGAAAAGGCAAGAAACACATAACTCACTGTGATATTTTCTCTGGAGCTCCTGCTGAACCTGCTGAGAGTTGGCTCCATCAGGGCGCATAAATCCCAGCAGCCTCTGCTGGAGGTTAGCAGGGGAGCTGAAGCTAACAGGGACAACGCAGGCGTTATTCAGCAGCGGTGGCCAAAACGTTTAAATGGAAAGCCTGATCCTACTTTTAACATGAAGCTACTCAATTTACTTAAGGGCACAGTCCATGACTTATTTATACTGTTTTTAAAGTAAACTCTAACATACAAAGGTTGAGTAAAGACAGAAACAGAGATCTAACCTGTCACCAGCACCGAGAGAGGAAGGGCTGAACTGGGAGTTTTTGTCAAGGAATTCCCGCAAACCCGAAAGCTCCAGAAGGACCGACTCCAGATCGTATGAGGAAACAGTGCTTTCCAACTGCAGAAACAAGTCATACCATTGACTAAATACTACTCGCATCATTTGACTAATCCTCGTTACTTATTATACTTACAATATTGACAGTCTGATTTCCTTTGCTAATAGATTTCTCCACAGCAAGGCTTCCATCCCAAATATTTCTGTTTTATTACATTAAACAAGAGAGAAGGACACTTCAGTATTAAACATAAGCACACATAGAGATTCACAGGCTGCTAAGAAGCATTAATAATTGTACTACCTATGGAAAACACATTATAAGCAAGCTAACGTAACAATGATAACAAGACTGAATTGGAATTTGCATCACTGACCCCAGAATACGAGCAAAGTAGATGCAGATGCCATTGTGTTTCCCTGAGAAAACAACTTCTGGTCCAGCTGACATGGGTGTGATGGGAGCAGTTCCAGCTTGCATTGGTGCGAAGGGCGTGGCCAAAGCAGGCGGCACAATACCTGTGGGGAAAATAATAATGACACAGCCAGTTACAATTAAAAAAGTTTTCAGCATTATACTGCATTTTAAATTTTAAGTCAAATTTAATATAACATTTTTGTGTGTTGACAATTTAAGGACGTTTGACAGAAAGTTTTGTATTTATTTACTATTTATTTACTAATAATCAATACATCACATTTTGCTCAACAAAACTTTTAAGGAATCTTTTTCAACAGAACCTAAGTTAAAATTCTAGATGGTATTGTCTTAAAAAGTAGTAATGTGATAAGATTTCTTTGCCTTGTAAATCACATATTTAGTGTACAGACATCTGAGTTGCTGAACACCTGCTTAAAATTACACATTCTGGAAACTCAGTCATATTTGTGGTGCAGGCAACCACAAATATTACTGCTGCTAAATTTATCCTTATTTAATTTTCACCAGACAGTAAATATACTTGTATTAATTGTAACAGATTCAAAGTAAATGTGTGTGCAGTGTATAAAATGATGTCATTTGTTAATAATCCTCCATTTTATCATTTACCTGGTGCAGGAGAACTCATCACAGGTCCAACAGTACTGGGAGCAGCCATGGCTGAAGGGAACCTCATCTGTGCTTCTCCACCATACCTAATCAAGGCAACAGTAGAAAATGTAACATCTTTATTTTGCAAAGTGTGATTAGCAGAAAATATACAGTATAATATATAGAAAACATGAATATAGTGTGTGTGTGTGTCTGTAATGCAATCTGACCGGAAGAAGGCTCTGGTGGCCCACTGGGAAACTTCTCTGTTACAAGCCAGACTGGAACAAGACAGGATGAGTGCTGTCGCACAAGCTTGCTCCTCCTGAGGACAACAAAGTGATGACTTGCAAATGTGTAATGTGTGTATGTACGTGAGAATCACCAGACAGTAAACAATGGTGATTTGTACCCTGTGTAGCTTGAAGAAACGTTCGATCTCTTCACTTTCTCCTCCCACACAGCTCACCAGCAGGTGGCGAAGCTGGTCTACTGGCCGCAGTTTTTGGAAGATGTGACTACCCTGCAGAACAGCAAACACTCAGCCCTTTCTTTAAACCATTTACATTGGGAAATTAAGAACAGCAGAACAGTTTTGTGGAGCAGACAGAGACTGTAAAAGCACTGTCACCTTTGCCGAGAGGAGAACAAACTTCTGTGGAGGGATGTTGTGCTGGTTGACTACCACCGGAGAGTCTGTAATGGGGATCTGCTCCTTGTTGAGAGGAGTACAAATCTTGCTCGGCCTCTCCTCGTTAATGGCACAGAGAGCCCAAGAATGCCCATCTACATTAGACATCATCTAAAAAGTAACACAGAACACTGAATAAGAACACTAAGAACGTCTTTCAATATTAATTGCTGAGATAAAATAGCAAGCAGGACCGCACCAGGAGTTATTCTACTTATGTAAACAAGCACAGTTCAGTACTTACATCATTTTAACAAGTTAATGCTGAATTCATATATTGACATAACAGATAGTTAAGAAAAGAAAATTGGCAAATTTGACAAAACTAAAGATGTCGAGATATCCTCACTTAATCTAGCTCTGTGTTACATGAATGATAAAAATGTAAATACCATTTACCAATAAGCACATAAACAGCAATGATGTGATGTGAGAATTCATTTTTTCATTGTCCAGTGTACGGCAAAATATGTCTACCTGAGTCTCCATCAAGGGTTTCTTGAAAGGAAAGGAATCGTGGTTGATGCACCAAAGAATGTCACTGTCCTCATTTTCAGACGCAGCCATCAGCAAAACTCCTGCAAGAAAATGTAAGTGTTCATTATCTGATTGGGCTGAATGTGGCCGCAAAAAATACAGACAGCTACAACAGCTTTACCTCTGGTGTGAAGAGCCTTGTGGACCTTGGCAGGCTTCTGCAGAGTTGAGGAGGCAGAAAATCCTGGTGGCAGACGAACGTGCACCAAAGCCAGCAGACTAGGTCGGGCTGCAACCTGCTTTTGGTTTGGAGGTGCAAAAGGTGTGGTGCTGAAGTAGAGACGCACACCTACAGAAAGTAATGCTTTATATTAATGACAAACCAATTTCATATCACAAAAAATGCACATCACACAAAACTACATATTTTTTTTACTTTTCAACAGCACTGATTTTAAGTCATTACCTGCATGAGTGACAGCAACCAGGTGGCAGTCTGAGGACTCAGATCTGTCAATCACAGAAATCTGGACAATGGGTTTGAAGACGGACCGATCAATTGTCCTGGAAACAGACCAAAGTTTTAAACAGTCATCAAAATATGCAGGAAACAGCAGCTCACTTCATGTTGTAACCACAAGTAGAGCCAATTAAAAATATATGAAGTAAATGGTTTATGAGCAACAAACCCAAAAAATACCTGGCAATGTATCCTGCTGATGTTACAATAGTGCCCTGTGACATCGTTGCCACTCGACTCATACCCTGCCCGTCAGCTCCCAGATCATACACCTAAAAAACATAACATTACCCTCAATAGCCAATTTTCATTTCAGTTATCCCATGTAGAAAATATTTCCAAGTGTAGGTTAGTCACTTGAACTAAAGCTAACAGTCATACATAAAGTATCAACATCCAGGTAATGTCATACCTGCAGGACATCTTTCTCAGAGCGTGTGAATAACGTGTTGCGGGAGTTGTCAATAGCAATCTGGACAATTGGATCTGTGGTGCAAAGTCAAACAAACAAGATTTGAAGGAAAAGAGAACTAGATCCAACAAACAATTTAGACTTATTTTTCTTTTTTTTACCATCTTCAGAGAAGGAGAACTGGAGCACAGAGGGGATGAGGAAAGACAGGGTACTTTTGGAGTGGTTAATCTTTCTGCAGCGCTGGCTCAGCCAGCCTGCCTCAGCCTGGTAAGCAATCTCATAGAGACAGCCGTCCTTTCCTGCCATGAAGATACGGCCTGTGTCTGTAGATGTAATGGACAGGATGTAGGTGTTGTCTGTGGGGATCGAGAAGAGGGGGTCTGGTAGCAGCTGCATCCCACCGCTCATGCTGTCATTCAAGCCTACAACAAAAGAGACAACAGAGATGAAAAAAGAGAGAATATATGGACATATGGGAAAGAGGCCAAGTTGATTCACAGACACAAAACATGTTCAACTTTACTTAGAATTTCTTGTGGTGTGATAGTTTTGTACTATGTTTTCATATGACATCAATGCAACAATCGATTGCCATTGTGGATAAGCAGCAATATACACCATGAGAGAATAACACATGGTCCTACCTACACATTGTCTAGTATGAAATTGTAGTTTTCTGTATAATCTTTGGTTGTTTTATTTATAGCAGTAATGACAAGTGTTTCTTCCACTGCAAGAAGAGAGGGTGAAAAAACAAAGTTCCAGTAAGGCTGGCAGCCATGTCAACAAAAGTAATGAACTGGACAATCATTTCAGAGTTGTTAAGAGGTGATGGACAGCCTTGGATGCGCCACCGCCATTTCAACCCTGATCTTGTGAAACACACCATTGGTTTGTATTGCTACCTCAAAACCTTTCCCTCATGACAGAAAGAACTTTTATTTTCTCATTTTAGCTACATAACAGCAATCGACTGGCAACATAAAAATTGCATTTCAATTATCAAACAGACGCCTGCTGAAGATGCTCTAAAGGATAAAACACAATGAATAACAAAAACCCAACTTTTGGGGAACATTCCAAAAATATTTAGTATTCATCTGACTGCATGGTACAGAAATAATGTGCCAAAGATTTTGGGGGGACTCACCAGCCTGGCTCTTGGGAAAGCTGAGTCCAAGGATCACCACATCCACAGAGGTGGCCAACACCAAGAGGTAGTGTATATGTGGCTGTAAAATGCCTAAGAAGGCAAAAGACAGATAACACAAATAATAAACTCACTGAAAGAAAACCAAAAGAAAATATTAATTTGTGAAAACTGTGTAAACATACCTTGTTTTGGTTTCACTAGACCCACTGCCAGAATGGTTTCTATGAGACCATCAAAATAAGCCACATCTCCTCTGAAAGCAATACAGTAAATAAACATTGTCACCCCAAGTCCACCACTAATGAAATTTCAACCAAGTTACATGAAGCAATGCACAATGTGTAGGATATGTAGATCAAGAACATTCTCATCCAGTTTCCTAAAATGTACATGTCTGTACTCACCCATCTTCATAATTCCACATGAAGATGTCATTGTCAATAGTAAGCCATGCTCGACTTATCTCAGGAAAGACTCCCATCATGCAGTTACATTGCATATCTAATAAAAGGTCAAGTCAAAAACCCAAGAAGCCAGTTTGTAATTTGCAAAAATAAACCAAAACCCCAGTGGTCATCTTCACATTTTCACTATAAGTCTGATGAAAATTCAAGGTAAAAGCACTAGATTAGCTGAATGACAAAAAGATACGGCTGAACCGCTCCACCAGCTCAGGGGGTAGAGGGACTCGGCGGACAGCACTGATCTCTGGTAGATTTGGCACACTGAGTAACCCCGGTCCCTGAAGAGGGTAATCCATGTCCGATACTCCAGACAGGGATGGCATATCTAGCAAGGCGACGAACAAAAGAAGTTATAGCCAGTACTGTTGAGTCAGGTTATTTTTGTGATTTGTAAATGGCGTTCTATTGCATAGTGATGTCAGTGTGAATAGGATTAATCAGTCAGCCATAACTGTCAAAGCACTTTCTGACACAGAAAAATGGATGTAGAGAATATTATATATACGTATGCACACATACAATGTTATTAATTTAAATTTTTATATCTAATATCTAGTTCCGAGTTTGATGCACCACTCTGGATGCACAGATTGGGTAGAGTGGAGATGACAAACAAGTGTAAACAGAAATACGGTAATTTCTCTAAAGTTCTCACCCGTCCTGACTCCTACAACGGCCAGTTACTTACTGTGAGAGGGCACACTGAGCAGCTCTGACAGGTCAGGGAAGCAGCGGTCATCCTGCAGGTGTATGTCTATCAGCCGGGCAGAGTTCTCCAGCGCTTCGGCAAGTGCAGCAGCAGGGCTGTTAAGTCCGGCGCTGGACGGCATGGCTGGGATGGAAAAGGCTTTCACCTTAAACTTTTACAGTACTTAAACGACTGGTGCGTTGAAAGTACGCACGACTCCTACAGCTGTGGATACTCAGAGCTAGCCAGCGTTAGTAACACACTGGAAGAGTCAATCTGATCCCACTAGCCCTATGCTAACATTTAAAACTTGTTCCCGGCATGCAGGCTAAACCCTAGCTAGCTACAGCTAACATTAATTGTTTGAAAGTGAGCTTGTTGTTTAACCCGACTGACAAGATTCCGTGTAGCGCTGCCTTGTTTGGTTAAGAAGTTTGGCCCATGGGTTTAGAAGCAAAGTTTGAACGAACCCAGATTACCGTAAACAGCTTTAACAACAGCCCGCCAACCTCATGCGGTATAGCCGAGATGAAACGTTACACGGGCAGTTTCTTCTTCGTGAGTTTCATGTTCTCCAGACTAACTATTGCTCCTTGCTGCCACCTACAGGTGGAAAATATGAACAGCGTGTACATTGTAATACTAAAACAATTAAGTGTGAACAGACATTTCCAGTTGAATAATTCAGGATATATTTCGTTGCAAAGTCTTAAAAATCCGACAATCCATTAAACTAATCCTTACTTTTTCCATGATACGGTGTTTCAATTTTCAAAAATTTCCTTTGTTCTGTTTCTCTTTTATCAGTGATGTGTGGATCATTTTCAGATTTCCACAAAATTCATTCAGGCTGCTTATTAGAATTTAACATACAACTGCATAAAGATGGTTACTTTGGGATTTAATGAATGATGTTTTATGATGAAATTATACTTTCAGTTATAATGTAATATCTTTGCTAGATATCTGTGATGCTATTTCTGACTACCAAAATTATGAAAGCTAATGTTTTTTTAACATTATTTTTTTCGGCACTTCTGCTTTATTATGATAGGTACCATAGAGCAATAGACAGGAAAGAGAGATGGAATGACAGGCAGCAAAGGGCAGAGGTCAGAGTTGAATCTGCACTACTGCCATATCTGGCATCAGACCAGGGTGCATCATGAATGCAAATAATCAGTGCATCCCAAACATGTATCAAAAATTAGAGAAACTAGTAAGCAACATCTAAGATATTCTGCAAAACAGGGTATGGTGATGCTCTGTTACATACTCCGTCTGAATGGTGCAAATCTCAGCAAAATCTCAAATGTTTCTTGCCACTCCAAAGGATGAGGAAATCAGTGTAGGTAACAAAACTCATTCTGTATTTGAGAACTTTCAAACTAATACAAAAACACTCAGAGAGAGGAAAACATGTGCAAAGTAGAGAAGTAACAAAGGCATAAAAAATATTTATTGCAGTATTTGTTAGTGCTGGGAATCTTTTTTTTTTTATATTGTTTTATAAACTCAGCCTCTATTTTAAAAACAATATACCCTCCCCTGCATATAAGCACAGATACTGCAATTCCTTTTTAGAATTAATTAATGTCAAATATATTAAATCACACAACATGGGTTAAAAAACATAAGAAACGAAAGGTTGTAAGAGCTCATCTGTATCAGTGCTACATTAAATTCCATAAACACTTCATTAAGAACATTAACACAAAAAAGGTACTGTTCAGATATCAACAGGTTTAATTTAAACTATATTACAGTTGGAGTAAAAATAAAACAAATATGTTGCTGCAAAACAACAATCCCATTATGTTCCTTTCTCATGTGATTTCTGTTTAATTTAAATGTATCTTGTGTTCTGACAGATCTGTGGAGATATTTCCTTTCCCTAATAGGTCTCAAGCTTTATTGTTTACACAAGATTTGTCATATCTCACTTGACATGCAATTTTTGACTGTTTATTGGATTCTTAGGCCCATCTTTTGCAGCGTATAGTTCCCGTAATGTCTGTGCCACTTTGTTTGTAAGCTTCTGTCCACTTGTTAAGGAGATTTTCTTGTAAATAATGTCTGACTCCTTTATAGTATCCACAAAAGGTGCCATTTTGCGACCGTCACGTTTTCTTGCCTCAGCCCAGGGTCCTGAGTAGGACCCAGACATCCAGTGAATAACATAACCACTTCTGGTCTTCTGGAAGACCCTGGCAATCTGTGGTCTGTCTTTGTATTTGGGGCAGCGGAGAGCAATGACATCCATAACGTCAACTGCCTTGTTCTTTTGACCTGAATCATGTGCAGATTCCTCGCCCTTCTTAGATCGGCGCTGTGGATTTGAATAGCAGACTGTTAGGGCCTGATTTGCTGAAGGTTTGCGTGTATAAACGTGTGAAAAAAATTCAACTTTAAAGAAATAAAAACAACAAAGTTACAAAATAACCAAAAAGCTACAAAATGACAAGTAGTGCCAATAATGTATTATCTATGTTGAAATGTTATTGATAGCAGCTGAAAAACTCTCCCATTAATGCAACAATTTGGGGAGAGATCCTATGGGATTTTTTTTATGAAAGCAAAACAATCTCTAACTTAACTTATTAAAAACTTACAGGAGGGGGGCTTTCATCATCACTTTCATCATCATCAGTGTCCACAGGAGCATGTTCATGATTTTGGTTGTGTTTCCGCTGTTTAGAGCCACCGAGCAGTGCTGAAATGGCTTTGTTTCTGGGATTGGTATTTGCTTCCCCCTCCTCTTCATCTGGATCCAAGTGCTCCATCAGTACCTTGAACTAAGAGACACAAGTTCAGATTGTTTCAATATGATCAGTTAGATCCAAATCAATATTATTCCTCACTCGCACTCTCACAAACACACACACACACACACACACACACTGAAAGAGGGACCATGTACATTGTTGAATGCTTACATCTAAGTACTGTTTAACAATATTCCTCTTGGTTTCATGGCTGAGATCCGACTTGGCCAGATCACTTTTCAGGAAGTCCAGAGTCTGATGAGGGTTGAAATGCACTTTAGATTTCCTGTTCACCGCCTTGTCATACACTTTGGCTGACTCTGTGGGTGAATACTTCTGGACTTTGCTGAAATGCAAAAATGGCAAAAGCAGAGTTGGTTTGTCGTGAGTGAATGTAAGTTTTAGTTAAATTAACATTGGAGGAACGATTTACAGTATATAGTAGTGACATGTTTTCTAAAAGGCCGTTAAGGTCACAAGTCGACACTCCCCGTCTACCTCTTCCTTATAGTCTTGATTTATGCTAATTAGGATGTGTGATTCCTCGCACATGACTGGCTCCTCCTCTGCTGGTATCCACCTCCACCTTCTTGCCTGAGGATCCTGATTGGAGCACACCCAGTACAGCCCTCCATATATTTTATGTTTAGAAACTCTAGGGGTCGGGGTGCTGTTTTAGGTTTTGAATTAAATTCAAGTTAGATAGTGAGGTTTTATTTTCAGTTTTGGTTTCATTAGAGAGTAGCTGCAAAAAAAGAATTTTAGGTGTCCTCTTTAGGTATTTTCATACCAAAATTGGTTTACCGTTGCTTCCCTTTTCCCCTGTGAGCTGAATTGTAACAAAGAAAAACCATAATTTTATGGCAGAGTCATATTCCCTTGAGCGACACCCTACCTGTCTGAGAAGCCGTACAGATTCTTTAGATGATGTTTCAGCACCAGCAATAGCAAAATCCCCTGGGAAGCACTAGCAAAGTCCAGCAGAGGTTTGGGGTTTTCGGGAAGACGTTCCATGACTGTATCCACATCTTCCATTTCAGAGTCAGAGTCAGACTGTACTGTCTTTGTTTGTTTATGGACCACGTCATCATCCTCATCAGAGCTGCTAGATTTGCTACTGCTCTCCTCGTCCTCCTCATCTTTATCCTTTGAGCAATTTTTACTCTTCTGATGGTGCTTCATCGTATTCTCAGGAGTTTCATTCCTGTTCTTCTTTTGCTGCTTTTCAGGTTCTTTTTCTAAAGACTGAACAGAGAGCACAAGCATATAAGCAAAAAAAAAAGAAGCCTTTTGAGGTGGTGTCAATTACAGTTTAGTCAGATTGTTTCTTACCTCCTTGAAAGACTGAAGGAGGTTACTACCAGACACTGACAAAGTAATATCTATGTGGTGCATGATGAAAAGAGGCTCCTCCTGGGTCTGGTAAGGGAAGCAGGCCAAATTGTCTGCCATGAACAGCAGCATGTTCACCTCTGTCTTCTGCAGTGGACAAGTACAAAGCATTTGTATCCAATCTTCATTAGAATGACTTATATTTGCTGACACATACTGTGCTGTTGACATGCTGAATCAGAACTCCCCCCACCCCAACTGCCCATCCACCTCCTTTCATGACACAGTGTCCAGTGTTTCTGTTAGTTTGTCAGGTATCAGGTACAGGAGTCAGACTTACAGAACTGTCATCAAATAACTTGAGCAGGGAAAGCAGGAAAGCCCGTCTATATTGTCGGTTGCCACGGACCATACTATAGAGATGAGAGCAGAGAGCGGCGTCTGCATCGTCTTGATGGAAACCTCGGATGACAGCGTCTTTTGATCTGCTGATGGCCTGCTGCACCTGGTAGGACATTTTCATCCCTGCCACAGCCTTCATCTTATTCACAGAGATACAACATAGGAATATAGACTAATTGGTTAAGTTGAAATATCATATATTAATTGCCAGGAGCTACAGTATTTGGCGGGGTATTACATAAGAGTGGATATTGTAGTTAGTTTGTTACTCACATGGATGAAGCCTGAATATTTCTTGTCAATCTCCACGAGCTGCTGATCAGCCTTGTTTTTCATTGTAGGCTCAGGGTCTGTTCCCATGGCAATCAAGTAAGGAACACACTGAAAAACAGTGTTGCAACTATATGAACAACTCATAGTACAATCAGGTTAACAGAGAATTATTTCATTATGTGATCAGCGTAAATGTTATGCACATGTTTGGTAAAGTTGATTCAGTTTTGGGTGAAGCAGGATTAGGGACATACCTGGACAGGATGGACAAGGCCCTGGCTGAGTGTCAGTGTAATGACACTCAGGGCAAAGTGCCGAACAGTGGATTGTGTGTGGAAGAAGGCCTCCAGCACCTGCTTCAGATAAATCTGCATAATGGAGCTACTCATGCCTGAGGAAATGTCACCCATTTCCTTCAGATCTTCCTGATTGGATACCTTCTTCCCTGTATAAATAAAAACATCAGTCTAAAAATGGTGATTACTTCTGGCGAATATACAGTGATAATTTGGGGCAGTTGAGTAAAAGAATATATTAGACTCACAGTCACGATCAGCCTCCTCCATCCGACAGTCCTCCTCCTGGAGGTATGTTTGAAGGTTCTTTAGCACCTGGATCTTCAGACTTACCATATTCGTCTCATCTGACAAGATTCTGTCATAGAGAACCTTAACATCTGACTCAAACATGAGCTGTGGATGCATGATGAACAGGAATCCTTGAAAAACAATGAAGAAAAATTATAGCTAAACTAAAGAATTAAAGAAAAAGACATGGACAAATAAAATGATATGGGTTGATGACATTAAATTATAAATACACTGAATACATTCTCTATTAGCATGAGATAAGTTACAACATACCTAGTCCTATAATGGCCTTGACCTGGACCTCCTCATCCTCATGACTAGTGAAGTACAGCAGAAGTTCCAACACTTTTTCTTTGATAATAATCTAAGAAATATAGGAAATAGAAAGCATCAGTCTTACAAGTACATAAGCAGTATATTTGCACATAAAGTGGAAACAGTTTTCTACCTTGGTGTTGCCCTTGAATTGCTCCTGATCAAAATCAAAGTGTCGACAGAGTGCTCCCACAGTAAACAGGCAGCGCAGCAGGGCAGGTTTGTTAACCGGCAGCGTGGGGCTATTAGGATCCTTTAGGTGCTGTGTTTTGAGTTTCACCAGAGCTCCTACAAAATAACACACAAGCAGAAAAATAAAGAAAACATTGCTGATATTTGTTTGTTTGTTTGAAATTTCAGATTTTCCTTAATCACCTCAGTAAATTAAACAAATAATGTAATACACAACTACGTCAGACTGTATGTCTGCCTTACCATAGTAACGATTGAAACAAGCCCAAACAAACTTGTAGTTATGTGTGACCTTATTCACAACGGCACCAAGACAGCTCACGCAGTGTTGTACAACCTGAGCAGAAAAAAAAAATCAATTAGCGACATAACGACGCTGTATACCGAGTACAGTTTTATTAAGGATACCCATGTTTTTAAAATATGTACGAAAGCTGCAAATTGAGCCCACCGTCATGCCGTATTTGATGATGAGCTTCATCAAGTCCTCTTCAATGGTGATGAGGAAAGTCTCACTTGGATGCTCCATCAGAGGAACTACCAGCTCCAGGATTTTGGCCACATTACAGGTCACCATGAAGTCATTCTGAGTCTAAAGTAAAAGAATACACAAATGCATAAGCACTGCACAGGTCAATGCTGAAGAGCCAGTTGAAAAATATTAATTAATGATTCTGGTAAACACATGGATTGTCATCCAGCCAATAGATGGCTACAAAGCACAAAATGAAAAGTTTTTGATGATTTGCATGTTGTTGGTATCTTCCTGAGGAATGCTTCCTCCAACTTTCATGCAAGTAAAAGCTATTGAACATGATTTGGCCCTTACGCTGCACTGGGTGGTCAGGTATTGTTGCATAGCCATGGCATGTTTGATCACTAACTGTGCTCTAATCTTGGTAAACAAGTAGAGTGTGGTGATGCATGCTACCAGTCGACCTGACATTGCGCCTTTATCTTCACAGTCTGAAACACAGAATATACTGATATTTATCATAACATCATCATAATCATGTATATAAAAATAAAAAGCCTGTATTGTGATTTAAGTTCCATTGGAAAAAGCCTTTAGGTTCTACCTGCAAGAGATTCGTCATATTTCAGTATGAGCTCTACTAGATTGTTGACCAACTGAATGCAGGCCTTCTTGGTGGGTTTATAAGAAGTCTCTTCTTCTGATTTGAGCAGCTAAACAAAAGCAGAATATAGTCAAATAAAATGCAAAACAGCTAACATAAACACAGCCTCTGAATTACTGTACTCACATTTTGGAGAAGCTGCTCAAACCAGTCATAGCCTGAATCTTTACATGCTGACACCTGGGATGAAATCCAACAGCAGACATTAAACCATTTTCAAATACTAAAATGTTTCTCACTGCAGAAAAGGTAAAAAAAAATCACATGGCACATACAACATCTGTGATGTTCAGGATCTTTCTGGTCATTGCATGTTTATCCTGACTGGGTGTAGGGGTGAACCAGAGTTTTTGGAACGTCTCATTCACCAGTTTCTGTGTGGGGATAAATTGAATAATTTTAATGTGTATATTAAGTGTCAGAAATTTCCATTTGTGAGAAAAGTGGCAAAAACAATTAAGAAATACATTTTGAAAAACACACCTTGATTCCCTCTTCATCGTTGACTCTTCGGATCATCTTGACACACATCTCAGTGATCTTATGGAAGTCAGGCTGTTCCAGACAAATATCCCTCAGGATTTTAATAACCCTTTTCCTAACACTAATACCTGTGTCCTATGAAAAGACAACGTAGGCAGACAATTAGGTTGGCATGCCTTAAGAAAGCAATTGTATCCATAAAAGGGGATTATGAAGTGACCACCCACATCAATATCACTACTAGAGCATGTATTATACTGGTAAATGAGGGGAAATCACAAATTCTATGTCAAATAGCAGGCAAAAACTGAGATACTTATGACATTTACCAGTATCCTTTCAATGAGCATGTCATAGTATTGTTCAGTGAGCTGAGGGCGACTTAGCACAAAGCGGCCAAGAAGATCCACAGCTGCTTCTCGCACACTGGTCGAGCTGTCCATGAGGCGCCCATGAACCCCACGCTGCATATCCAACTATAAATCGGGCAAAAAAGAATCATTTAAACAGAGGGAAAGCTTAATAAACATAAGTAATTGTATAACAGCTGATAAAAAGACACTTACACGTGCAAGAATACTTGGATCCACGGCTACTACCTCTGACAGACACTTCATTGCTTTAGTTCGGACTGCAATAGCACTCTCTCCCAGCACTCTCAAGATCTCAAGAGAGTTACAGCATGGTTATAGTCGACACAAAACACTCTCTGTTAGAGGCCTGATTTACTAAGGGTCTGCGTGTGTAAAAACATGTAAACTGGATCTCACTCGCAAACAAATGTGCAAGCTGATCTACTAACGGTGTGCACTGAGGATTATTTCTTTCAAATGTGCAAAATAACACACCTTATCCATTTAGTGCGTTTTCCTTAAAGAATATGCAGTATGGGCTTTTTCTACCCTAGAGTGCAAAATACTGGGAGCGGAAAATGCAAATTTAGTGGAGGAGCACTACAATACAGCCCAGAAAAAGTGGCCCAGATTGTTGTTGTCTGTGCTATGTTGCACAAATACCACAGGTAGGGGCATGATGCCGCTGAAATGGAGGAAGAGTATGACGACTGGCCCCATGTGGTGCTACAACCCAATGCAACAGGATTGCAGACACATACCAATCTGATTGGAAGTAATTTCTCATGAGCTATATTGGTACGCAATTGGTCTAAGCTGGTCAATCTATAAGAATGAACGTGCAATTTACTACTCTTTATTTGGGATCTTAGTAAGTCAGGCCTTAGGTGTAATTATGTATGTTTTAATCATTCTTACCTGTGATAAATAAATATCGAAGCTCCGAGCAAACGGCCTCACAGAAGCCAAATATTTCACTATCACACAAGAGTCCTCGTAGTGTATTGTGTGAGAGTTGTCCCTGAAAGCAAATCAAATCGATTAAACCAATTTACTACCAAGTGAGCCCAAGAGCGTAACAAATTAGTTAATTAATAGCACAGTGGTCCATAGTGAAGCAGGATCTACCTGATGTGTGATGGTGAAGTCTTAATGACCTTGCGTAGGAATTTTTTTTGTGACTCAGCCTTCAGCATAATCCCACCATTTGATTCTGCATCCTTGGAATGGCAAACTTTTGAGGAGACCTCTTTCTCATTTTTATTCCTTGTCGCCTTTTCTGCTTCACTTAAATTGTCCCTGAACCACTGGGCAATGTGGAACTTCCTAGCAAACTGAATGAAATAAAGGAATACATATGCTCCAAGAATCAGAATGATTTATGCCATCATAAATAACATTTTCAACAATCTTAAGCTAATGTCTGAGCTATCTCAATCATGATTAACTGTACTATACATATACTGAAAATTAAACACTCACCAACAAAGATGGCTGCATCTCCATGTTTTCATTAAAATAGTCCAGTAAGGCCCTCTGGAGCTGCTGGATCTCATTGTTTCCTGGAGTCTGTTAAGAAATCAATAAACCAGGAGCAACTCCAAATAGTTCAATAACACTATTCATTTATTGGAAATATTCAGAGAGAAAGGGTTTCAAACTTAAACTACCTCTTTTAGGATTTGGTTGATTGCCTTTTGGTCTACTTTACTATTGACATCCTCTTTATGTAGACAGGATGCAACAGTGCCCAAGTAATCCAGTGATGCTACTCTGAGTGCCATTTCTGTTTGCTTGCTACTGAACTGATGCACCTGAAGCACAAGCAGAGAAGGAAAGTGTCAAAGTAAAAAATCTCAACAACAACAATGCAGATGATTGCTTAGGCCTGAATGATGCTGCTCACCAACAGCCGACCCAGTAAACTAAGCAGCAGTTCAGCTGCAGGCCATTCAGGCTTGTTCACGGTGGCCAGCAGGTCGTGGACAAAGTTCTCAAACAGAGGGCGGTAGTCTTCCTCTCCCTGCTTACTTCCACACCTGTAAAATAAAGAGTAAAACTTAAAAATCTATCACTTTAAATTATTCAGTTTTTGCACTGAAGTACATAAGAGAGCCAATTTTACAGACCTAAGACTACAACTTTTAGAGCTAGAGTTTGAAGCACATATAACGCAACTCTTTTAAGCCCTCACAAAAATTTCTTACACTAACACATGCTGAAAAGTGCAAAGTTAGACATTCAGACTGGAATCAAACAAGCACCTTTGGCAAGATGTAGTCTGACAGGATAAAAAATGCAGCTCATGTTGTGTTGCATCATGCATGTGCATATAACAACAAGCTTTTATGACTGGCAAGTGAAGACCATTGAGGTTATATAAATTGTCATCTATAGCATGAATCATGGGCTCGCGCTTAAACACTTGAAGGGCTACGTTTGACAGTGAAAATAAAGTCTTACTTCTTGAGAAAAACAGACAGGAAGTTCTGAGCTGTCCTCATGGCAGTTTCATAAGATTTTGTGACAAAGACATCTTTATCCACCTAGGAAAATATATTTCATATGTAATATAAATCAATCCAAAAGCTTTTTTCTGACATTTATGTACTAAATATTATCAAATATTTAGTCCCTACTTTCTTAAATTTCTCATCTTCAGTTTCCTTTTCATAAGGAAGTTGAATCATACACTGGATGAGCTGAAGAACCAGAGCTGTGACCATCTGGATGTGCAAGGGTTGACCATTCTCATCACAGCTTTTCAGCCTAGGAGAGAATAACCAATGAACACCCTTGAGCTTACTGAACAATGCAAGAGCTTCAAAGTGTTCTTACTCGTCTCACTTTACTGTGAAAATATTCAGGTGAGATGTACTTACCTAAAGGTTCTGAGGATGCGTTTACTTGTGGGCAGTCTAGCCAAGGAGGTGAAGATCTCTTCAAGAATGAGCTGTCTGTGCTTTTCATAACGAGAGAACACCTTAGGGGCAGCAACAAGCCAAGCACTGGATTAAAACACAACTATAGAGGCATCATGCTGAAGCATGTGATTTAATGAAAAACATATTTGGGGACAAAAATTGTTTGTGAATCCCTCTTTCTAGCACACTTTTTCACACTACTTACTGATGTCACAAGTGTGATGGCACATAACTGCAATTCACTGACATTCTGTACAAAAAAAGGTGTAATACCCAGCGAGGACACCTGAATGTGGGACAAAAAAGTAATAAAGTATATCAGAGCTGAAGGGTCAAGATTTAACGGGTTTATCAGCCAGATTTGGAATCTCACCTGGAGGATAGTGGAGTCAGTTAGCAGCTGGATCTCCAGGAGCTCTGAGATGCCACTTACAACGGCACACACTTTGTTGTAGAGAATGAGCACTGTCTTCTCTTTATGGGGGGAACACTTTGCTCTCTTGCCCTTGGTATTTTGTATGCCAACTTTGTGAATAAAAAAAGGGGAATTAAATGCAGAAGAACTTAAACTGGTTAGACTGGTCCCAAAAAAACCCCCCAAAAAAATAACAACTGACCTCCATGTGGATCTACTCTATAAACTGGGTCGTAGTGAGGATACAAAGAGTTTTGCAGATGAAACTTTGTGAACTGCAAAACCCTCTCAATCACATCCTCTATATAAACAGCCTTCGGCATGCATGCAGATGTCATGATGTTAAGGGCTGTTCGACAGGCATTGGCAGACTTTATCACCCGTTCCATGATAAGGTCACACCACAAGCGCTCTTCAACCATGGATTCGTTACCCTAAAAATTCAAAGAGAAGTATTTAAAAAAAATAGAACAGGTACTAACAACAGTCTAATATATGGATGAGCAAATATGTACCTAAGCGCACCAATACAATGTAAGTGGGAGTTGAAGTTGCAAAGTGAGCAAATTGAGAAACAAAATGATAACTGGGAATTACTGGTACTTAAGAACAATGACCTGACACAATAACTGATACCAAAGTTATATACTATTCTTTATAAGCATTGGTGTGGTAAATAACTGCCAACCAGTGATGTTACTAGGCTGTCTTCCACTGGTCTGTGAAAAACATTAAAAAAAACCATCTTATCCAAATACTGACACAGCTAACTGAACTAAATGAGGCATGAAATCAACTCATTTATAAAACTAATCACTAACTGAGGGTGAACTTACATGATTCATGAATGTAGATAGTTTGACACTGTCCTGGATGTTCTTCTCGAGGATGTTCAAAATTTTCACCAATCTATCAGAGGGGAGCTGTGGATAGATAAATAGTTGCTTTCTTAAGGCTAAATATAGACTGCGAAAACCACTGCCACAATGCACAGACAGTATTCTTACCCTATTAAAGATACCCATGGATTTGATCTTCGCTGAATCACTACTCAGCTCACTCAGCTGGGCTTTACCTAGCAGCAGCTCTTCAGGGATCTCATCGTCATCTGTGCGAGGACACAAAGATTAACCACTTTTAGTCAATATTTCAATTATTATCTAAAAGTGTATGCAACTTAATTTTTACCTATGGCAGTGAGGTCCATATCCTCAACGTTCTCAAGGATGCTGTCCATACTAGCTGTGAATCTCTTAAAGCTGGTGGAGTCCATCATTTCTATCAAATATAAAGAAACTGATAAAGAAAACCTTGTGGGATAAATGTTCTATTGAAATAAAAACTGAGGAAATAATACCCTCTGATGTAAGCTTGGGATCAAATGCCTTTGTGTTTTTGTGCTTCTCCTTTTTCTTCATTCTTTTGGCAACTGAACAAAAAGAAAATCAATAACAATATTATTAAAGATCATCAAGAGATGTATAAAATAGAGGAATAAAAGGTGAGATAAAGACCTATTTGTTATATCTACTTTTAATTTGATAATGCAGTAAATACATTTACAAAATAAGGTCATTTACTTGTAAATGTGATATTAAAAATGTTTCTATCTAAAAAAAGATCACATCAGTAATTACACATCTGCCAGAATCTCTACATGCAATATCTACTGTACACATTCAATATCTAAAACTGATTATGAATAGTGATGCACCATTAATCAGGCCTGGTGGTGGACAGGCTTTGTCTGAATCTTCTGGGGTCCAGTCAGGGTGGTGACTTTTGGACCCCTGCTGGACATTACAGAACCCTCCACGCTGACAATGCTCTTTAGATTGCCTCCTCTTCTCGTGCTTCAACATCTGGGCATGATCTTTCTTAGACCTTTTACATGCAGCTGAAACAAAAATGGAGAAAGGATAAGTCCCAAATGCAGTTCTTATTTATTCAACATCAACATCTGCATGACGTGTGTATGTCACAAATATCACTTTTCACATATTTGCCTGCATACTTTGAATGTACCTGAAAGCACCAAATTTTGCCCTCAATATTTTATGCACACTAAACAGGTACGCCATTTGTTTTGACAGTAATTTTAGCATAGCTCTATGGTACTGTCTAAAGCAAATCATTCGGATGTTCAAGCATTTTGACTTTTGTGAGGTTAATTACTCACATTTATTCTCAGATTCATCCTCATCATCATCTTTATCTGAGTCCACCTCAGGATACTTAGATCTCTTATTGGCCAAGCTTCTTCTGCGCTTGTTTGCCCTCATTGCTTCACGCAATGATGTGGTGGAATCTATTTTTGGAAGGAGAAGAGGTGACAAAAACTATACCACAGCAGAAGAGTCCACTTGTAAACATAAACATCTTAGACAAATCACATAACACACCATAAATATATAAAGTTAATTTAAAAAAGTAAAACATACCTCTGTCTGTTTCATCAGAGGAGGAGCACTTCTTGGACAAGGACCTACGTGGAATCCTACTTTCCACAGTGATTTGTGTTACATCATTAGTAGTGAGTCTCTGAAGTGCAACAACTGGCTTAGGTCCACTTTTAAAATTCTCTGCTAAGGACATTCTCTCCAGCAAGACCCAAGGCCTGCTCCTACCCTCCATCAAATTGTTTGCAAAGTCACTAGCCTTCCCTTGTTGTCTTAATGATGGAATAACAAAGTTCTGCATACTTATTGCCTCACCACAAGCTGGGTATGATGGAAAATCATGTTTTTTGTCTAAACACTGTTGCATGTTTCCACTGCAGCTAATGTTATCATCCCGACACTTCCTCTCACTGGAGCTCTGTGAGATGTGATCGTTGCAATCAAAGAACGCCCTTCTTTCTTGCTTTGCTGTGTAGCCATCAGGTTTAGTATGTTTGGTCGCAGAGGGTTTGTTGAGGTTTTTCCTAGAAACTGTCTTCTGTTTCCTTTCACTATCTCTATCTTTATCCCTATGTTTTTCTCTATTTGTGTTCTTGTCTTGGCCATATCTGGAGTTTTGCGCCATCTTGCTTGTCATTTTATGAGTCTCAGGCTGGCAGACATGAGATTGGCCACTGCTATTTTCATTTCTGTGGCTCAAGTCTGTGTGCCTCTCATGTTTCTCTTCAGGTGCGTTTGAGTGTCTGAAGTGTCCCTTGCTTCTGTGCGTTTTGTCATCATGTCGGTGCTTTGATTCCCGCCGGTTTTCTTGTTTCTGTTTATAACATTCTGACTGGCTACCCGTGTTTGGATACTTGGGATTTCCACCATGTTCCGTGATTATCCCAGGCCGATTTTCTATAACTTTGTGTTCCTTTTCATTTCTCTTTGACTTTGGTTCTTGCTGATTTCCTTGTAGAACGACTACAGGACCAGGTCTGGTTTCCACAACTTCCTTTGGATTTGTCTTTGACTGTAGTTCCTCTAGACTGTTATCACATGAGTGCTGTCTTTTCAGAACCACTACAGGCTGCCATACATCTCTGCCAGCTTGTTGAAGATCAATACTGACCATCAAAGATGGCCGACTGCTACCATTACTTGCAGTACTTGTCTTCTTTGATGTCACCTTGCTTCCAGTGTTAACCCTTTGTACATTTGACCGTCCACTGACCACAGCTGGGCCCTCAGCTCCAGGTTCCTGAGGATATGAGTCTTGTTTCCTTTTTTTCAGTGGCTTGTCTGCAAAAAAGAACAATGCAGCTTAGTTTATAAAAAAATAGGACAAGGTATCAAAAGTAGTAGAAAGCACAGAGCAAAGACCGAAATTCACCTTTATCCTGAAATTCTTTAGAGCACTGATCTCTCTCACTGGCTGATTCGTGTTCTATTCTCTCAATCTCTGCGAATGTGTCCATCACATCATCACACACAACCTCACTGAGAGGTATGGTGTCCTCGAGTTTTGGCTGCAAATATACCTGTGAACAGGCGGCCGCCTCTTGTGATAAGTTGTGAATTGTCTCTGAGAGGTGATTACTGCAATTCATTAAATCAGTGTCCTGGTCTGAGTCTTCATCTGCCCTAGGAGGATAGTCTCCCAAATTAACCGTGTCTGAACACTTCAATCTGGGCAATCTTATAGTGAGCTTGGCTGAACCTTTTAATGGAGTGCTTAAAATGTCCATCACTGCATTTTTCTGCATCTGATCATTCTGCTCTGTTGTTTCTTTTTGCTTCCTTTTCATACTTGTTGCAGTCTCGTCACTCCCGGCACGAAAACCAGCAGACTGCGGTGATATATCAGGGACTGAGGCAGCTCTCACGGAGTGGTCACTCTCCTGTTAAAAATAGGACTTTAGTAACATTTCAGACTTAATGTATGCTGAGGTTCAGTTGAGGATGCTTTGTTTCTCTGTGTTACCTTATTTTCTGGGCTTTGGGCTACATTCTTGCAGTCTTCCCTGAAGCTTGACCTCACAATATGATTGGATGAGCTATTCGAGAGCTGTCCTTGAGTTTTGTTGACATGGATATTCCTCACACCACTGGCAACTGAAATATATACCAAAATAAAATCCTTAACTATTTTCTCAGATTGGAGTGCAGATATGTGCATTTTGCAAAACACATCTTAAGATAAGACAGTTTAAGCAGCCTTCAGTTTCGTTATGCTATGATAGTTCCATGATCACATTACATCCCATCAACAAATAAAATGGAGAAACGTCAAAGGGGTTTTAAATCGATAGTCTGGAGTGGTACACATGCTAGCATTGGCTGCATCTTGTATGGATAATCGATCTCCAAGTTTAACCCATCAACCAAACTGCCTTCAAACAACACAATTTGAATGATATTACAAAAACTTAAATGAAAATCTTTGAAGGATGCACAACAACACATGTGGAGCATTATATATAAGACATTGCTCTCATGAGTCACATCTCATATTAATTTGTTCTCTGATGTTGTTTTGGAAGATTAATTATAGTGAGACACCCGGCAATACTCCCAGCATATTTACAAGAGGGAGTATGCCATGTTTAAATACCTGGGGTTAATGCTGTAAATGTAGGGAACCCTGACTAAGCATGTCTGCATTTTTAACAATGCCTTGCCTGATGCAGACCCAATTACAATTTTTACTGAAAAGCGACACAGCACAAGCACAACCTCCTACCCCTGGCCAATGAGCCGCTTCACTAACATTGCAGGAGGTTAAGTGCCTTGGTCTACACAGTGGCACTTTGGAAACTGCTGCATACAAAAATTTCCCTTAATACAACATCTTGTAAAAATGTAAGGTATTTTCTTATACTACTGACACCAAGGCAAACACAGACAACATAGACAACAACAATACCAAGATGAGAAATAATGTTTATGTGATACACACAGATCCATAATAAGCAAACTCGATTGTCTGTACTCACCTTGCTGATTCTCCTGGTGTTCAGAATAACCACGTGGATGGCTACACTGTACATAGTTTTCAGGACTCTGTGGGGTATAGGGGCTAGGTAAAGGACTGTTCTGCGGGGACACAAACTGAGTCCTTGACTCAGACTGTGGAGTAAAGTGGCTGTAAAAAAGTGGAGAAGAGGACATAATGTACAAAGATGTCCAACCGCCCACTCCTGTTAGTGCCATTAAAGATGCTTCTGCTTCTCATACATCTGACAGGCTGATTGTCTTACTTAGAGGAGCACTGCGGGACAGTGGCTTGTTCATAGTTTGAACTCCCATGCAATTGATTCTGAGAACTTCTGTAGTCTTGGAACATAGGCTGCTGCCTTACACCTAAGAGATCAAGAAAAGTACTGCATGACTTTGAAAGAAATGTTAACAAACAGTTAAGAAATAACACTCCTCTACCATTTTTGCCCACTGAAATAACTTACAAGAGACAGAAACAAACAACAAAGTAACAGAGGATTCAGCTTTATAAGGTTAACACAATAATGTACACTTAAAACAATGACATCTATGAGTCATTTCCATCCAGATGCTCCGGCATGACCAATTGCCATCTACTAGCATTTACTGCGGCCAGAGATAAATTTTAATTTGTACATTCACAGCATTACATATAAACTGTATACTTGAATTAACCATTACTTCAGTCACATATACACTCTCTATTAAGCTAAGACTGGCCACTGCACCTGATATTGCTAATAGTTAGATGCTGATTGATCATGCTGGAGCATCTTGATGGCAGTGATTTATAGATGTTATTCTTTTAACTTGAACTTATTTTACTGAATCCTGTATTATTTCATATGCAAGGCTGCGTTGCCATGGCTGAGACCTTGTACTTAGCAGGCCACCATCTAGGAAAGTCATACAGTGTATATTTTCCTCCCAAAGCAGCATCAAAAAATCCTTGTGTAAAATTAGTTGAGCTTTTTACAGTTATTGTCCTTTCTTTGTTCTAATTACGCCTTTTTCGTGGCAATAACTGGTAACAAAGTGCAATATTACTAGAAACAAGAAGTGCTTGAAACCCAAGAAATGCTCAGGAAAACAATTAGTGAAAAAAATAAGAGCAGAGTCACCAAAGAAGAGGATGCTAGGGCATGCACTGAGCTCAACTGCAAATGCAACATCTCAATGCCTCCGCCATTGCACACCAAACATTATACTGGGTTAGCATACTTTTCTCCCCGAAGATTTTGGGCGTCCTGAATAGCACATTTTGCAGCAGCATTGGCATATCCCCCTCTGGTTCATCATTCTCCACGTTTTCCTTCAACTCTCTGAGGAGTAAATAAAGAAAAGAACAGCTCAACCCCCAATTGTTACCCCTGACAAAGCATTTAATTAGCTCGTGTTTTCTATAATCTCATTCAAATTTGACGACTCATCTCCTTTCACTCTAATCTAATTGAGATATTTTCAACATGGCTTTAGAGAAGAATCAGACAATAGTTAAACATTAGCAACCCATTGCTACAAAGTATGAAAGATTTGAGATTGCTGGGGTACTTACATGTGTTCAGTGGAGACTTGGTTAAGGCTACGGGCAAGCTCTGTCACCAGATTCTCATCCTCACTCACTAGCAGCCTCCTGGCCTCTGCAGAGATCCTACCATTGTACAGCAGACTCTTAGTAGTGGTGACAGGGAGAGGACAAGGCAAGGGCAACTGGGACAGCACTAAAATGGTGATGGGAGGAAAGACATGATGGATTAGGTGAGAAATCAAGAGAGACATGGGGAAAAATAAAACAATTTTAGGAATATTTAGAGAGATTCTTATTCATTCACAACATATTGTAAAGATTTGGCAGTTCTATTAATATGCAGATGTATAAAATGCAATCATAAACAAACATTTCTAAATAATTTTTCTAATGTTGATATCTCACCTGTGATCCTCTTACTTGCCCAGAACTCAATTTATGTACTCTAAATTGGTGTGTAATGTTATGTCTTTGTTTGTTTGTCCCTTTGATATGTGTCTAGTGCCATTACAAACCTGACTGTTTGAGGAGGGCGAATCTATCCTAAATTTCCTTTTTTGAGATTTCTTTCATTTTTCTACCTTATATGCTATGATTTTTGGGGATTCCTTTGACTATTGTCTCGCTGAGTTGGAACCTTGGATGCATATAAACTTGCCTGACTCATCACTATGCTTCCATTTTCCCAGTTTCATTCATTTGTTTATTGGATTGTTTCAACAGCATTATTTTTCATCTCAATTCATCTTCATTCATGCCACTTGGTTTTGGCCATCACTTTTCAATTTTCAGAAACTTAAGAGTTTATTTTCCTTGAAATGACCAACAGTGTAACAAATAGCTTCCAGTACAAACACAAGCAATATCAGCCTGTTAGGTGGTTAGTCATTCTACGGGATTGACATTTCTTGAAAATCTTCAATATTTGTATATAAACTGTGAGAAACACAAATAAAGTTGAACTTACAGTCTGTCAGGGTCACAATTCCAGCAAGTGTAGTAATGGGAGCATGAGGCATTTCACCATTCATGCTGAACAGGGGGTCAAAAGGCCGTGTTAATACAAGGCAGCTCAATATCCTGTTCCTCACATCTCCAAAATGCTGTAGAGACAAAATTTTGGCATAGTGATGACAAAATTGTTAACTGAGGCGATTACAGGAGGACATGTTTACATTTACATTTACATGACAGTTAAGATCAACGGTTTTTATTTGGCAGCATTCACAGATATGGAACTCGGGATGTTACTTTCCTTGTTAACTAGGGAATTACTTTACTGTAGATGTGCTGGGTATCATTTTACACAAATTAAGCCTGAATGCATGCTAATATATTTGGAATCTTTAGAAATCTTGGGTTTACGATAACACTTTAAATGGACCCATAGGTAGGTACCTCAGAGTTCACGAGGTTAGCCATTTATTACATGGGCAGAACATCGCTTATTAACTTTTTTCTCTCCTGTATCATTATTATTTCAAATTTATTACGGTATAAAGGTCATTATAATAACCACTTGCCCTAACTTTTTCGACGCAACAAAAACCGTACCATAGCCGTATAGATTTAGTTTAGACTTGGACTTAGGCTGAGGATTTAATTCCGTTTTCTGCAACAAAAATAATACAAAATAATTACACTTTGCCTTACAACACACTCGCCCCGCATGTGCACTTGTGTAATTAATTGTCGTTAACAGCATCAACACCTGCACGTATGCTAACACAATTGCTCTCCCTGTGTTTGCGGTGTCAATTTGCTTGAATCGTGTCTGCAACCTTGTTACACAAACAGCCAGTAAATAAACAAGTGTAAACAAAAGTATTTTTGCAACAAGTGTCATTAGTATGGTACTACGAATGGAGGTTACAGTACAAGTAACAAAACTGCAACTATATATACGCTACAACTTCGGTGATGAGTCCAACTGTTCAGTTACTAGCTTACCGGTATATAATATTCAACAGCTGTAGCTATCTTACGATTCCCTTTTGTAACATATCGTGTTAAGGATAATGTGGCTGTCCAACTCACAATATTAACTAAGCCAGACACTGACAAAATGTCATATTGTTAAATCCTCGGTTATGGTCATTTTCTACTCAGAGGGCGTTCATCTTAATCAAAATTAACCCGTCTTCGCTAACCCGTAGCTATGCTAGCTGTTTATTAAGTTGGCAAGCTAGCATAATGTAGTGCGCATCAAACCCAGCTAGCCGCGGGTCGCCCACAGTGAAGCGCCACTCCTGTCATGTATGCACGTTCATACCTCCACCTTAGAGTCGATGTGGCCTTGGCGGACGTAGCTCTGGCTCACACAGTGGACCTCGGACTTGCCTAAAGCGTAACCCCGACCCGACGCCAAGGCGCAAGCGGATACCAAGCAAAGACTTTGAATAAGAAATTGGGAATAATCCGTTTGGTTGATAGGCTACTGTAGACTCTCACAGGAGGTGAAGTGTTGGCACGAAAACCATCTGTTGTCACTGAATGTGGTTATTTACATCTGGATGTGATGAGACAGAGACGTAGTTCTGAAGCAGGAGGAGGAGACTGGAAGCTCCTTCTTCGGCTCGAACAGTTCCTCCGGATAGTAAGAAAACACCCGTGATCCGCGGGGGGCATTCAAGTGTAGATGGGAAGTAGACTGGCCGAGATAAAAGGGGATCAAAGAGTACTCCCCCTTTCTCTGTCTCCCCCTAGCTCTCTAGATGATGACCGGAAGTACGATGAAAACGAACGACTCCCTCAGCTGGTGAGGTACAGTACAGTAATTAATGATGACCCACTTGATTCCATGTAGTGGTTTCCAAATATGGCACTCAGACCTCCTGGGGTCCTTGAAGATGATCGAGGATGGTGGGATGAGCTGTAGAGTTTAGTTGATTAACCCTTTAAACACTGAGTAAATCATCCATGGTCAACATTCATAAGGTTTTAATTAGAATTCTCATGAAAACCTGAATATTTCAAAGATACTGAGTATATCAGGACTCCTGAGTAAATCTGTCTGAAGAGATACCCAAAACATCTAGACTAAAGAGATATTTAAGGGAAATAAAAAATCCTTAGCTTAAGAAAAAACAGTATTTTTCAGTCTAGGGTTAAACCAGCAATCTACATGGACCCTATTACTTTTACAAAAAGCACAAAAAACCCACATCCATCTTAGAAGAAAACAACCACAAATTATTTCATAAAACTGTAGGGGCTAAACTGACGTAAAATGTATTTACATATATGACAGATATTTCCACATACATACTCGCACACACACAATTCTCTGCACAACAAACAACATATCAGACATGTATAATAAAGTCACTGATGATATTGTACACTGCCATCAAGATTGAACATAGAACCAGAAATCCACCAAAGATCATGCCTGATGAATCTATAAAAACAGTGTAAAAAGCAAAACAATCCCCCAAATTCTAACACCACATCTCATAGCTCTGATTCTCCCATATTTGTCTCTGTCAGACAGTCCAATCACAAATTAACCAGTATATTTGTAGGTCCTTGTACCAAATAAACATTCATTAGTATTTGATGTACAATGGAACAGACACAATTACATAAACAAGCTTAGGTCGCCCCCTTGTGGAAGGAAGGGAAAACA